>NQII01006594.1:0-76040 GCA_002778355.1 Clitarchus hookeri
TAAGATGACAAAAACTGGCAAGTATTGTAAATGTGCTAGCCACCTTAAGTCACAATAACCACAGCACCTAATGCATCCATTCCAAATACGCCAATGGAATCCTGGATACTACTTACCTCGCTATTCCATTATTTGATAATGTAGGTTTCATGGTAAAAAAAATGCTAGTTTGAACAACTCACCGCTCGACCCCATAAGAACAATGGCTACAACCAACCTTCAATTCCAAACCCCATCATTCCCCTTTCAAACACCCCCACCCCCTTTTAAAAAATTAAAAGTTTTGTGGGAAAACTGTACGTGCACTGTTCAACATATAGAATTGAAATTTTAGTCAGGAATATAGTTTATTATATACTTTCAAACTTTACAACCTATTACAAAAATTTTAATTTTTGAGGATGGGGGCATTTTTTGATTCAAGATATCTTTGAAACTATTTGACCTGTGAAATTCAAATTTGGCATACGGGTATATAATTCATGTCCCCATCTTACCGAAGGGGTTCATTGACATAACCTTAATTTTTCATCTTAATTTTCAAAATTCAACAGCTCCTAAACAGTTTTGAGATACAGCGACTGGACTCCGAGGGTGTTCTTTTGGGTAGAACTAACTTCCACCCGGTACAGAACTTCTTGGCCGCTTAATGTCAGCCTATCTACGAGCAGTACCAAGCCCTGTTGCACATTTATCAAGCGTCCATCCATTCATAATACATGTGTCGAAAAATATTAATTTAAGTAATTTAAAATATAATTCTAAACACAAAGAGAAACATTTTGAAATGGTAGACAGAGTTTATCTGCGAGTTTATATCTATTAAAAAATGCCCAAGCCAAAAAACTGCCAATTTTAACTTGTGTAGTAAAAAAATTACAACACTTAAATTTGCAGATTAGCAAAGTCTATTAAATGTAAATGAAACAATTATAATTTACTTACAATTAATTACATGTAGCATGGGAAAAGAAATTGATCTTTGTATTGACAGCACAAACTCCTCTTCCCTATCCATTACAAACCTCCGCCCATCATTCAATTTATTATAACAAAAACATTAACTTTTCTACAAATTTGCTATGGAACTTGTTTAAACTGCATAACCTATTTTTTTTAACGTAAAACTGTGCTAAAATTTTTGTCACATTTCATATGTTCTTAAAATTCTAATACCTTTCTCTGAAGACAATCTTTATTCAAGCCATCAAAATCTGTAACTCGTTTGCTAACAAATTTTTCTAACTAACACTAATAGGCCTACCCTAGATGTAGATGTAATGCCACTGTAGCACTGCGAACTACGCAACAGCACGCAGCTGTGATAGGCTACTGGCTCAAGCTAGTGGGAGAAGTACGGCAGATAAACTGACCTTGAGTGGCCAAGAAGTGTGTGCCGTGTGTAGTTCATTTTGACTGTGAGATGTTCTAGCCAATTTCTATTCTCTTGATTCTACGAGAGGAGAGAGTGGGCCAAATTTTCAAAATTATTTCTTGCCACCAATTTTATTTCATGCATTATTCCACATTCACTCTTACAATTCCTGAAAGGATTTCGTAAGTTTTGTTCGGATTGCTCACTTTTGAAAGTGAAAGTTCTTGAAGTGGTTCCATTTTGGCACCCCTCGAAGTTGCAAGAATAGCATAGGCAAAAGAAAAGTCATTTTCAATGCCTCACCATATCTTCCTTTTTGGGTTATGGCTGTTGAACACGTTTCCATCACATCCTCCATCTTTCCTCTTTCAATTGCCCCCAAAAAACCCTGTGCTCCACTGCCCTGGGAGGGGATAATTTGGTGGGTTGCGTTAATATTTTAACACTTTCAGATTTTGAGGGTGTGCTATTTCTACAGGTTTTGACATAAAGACTTCAAATTTTAATGATAACTTTAATTTTGCAACTTCTTTCATACCTAATGACTAATTTCAATTTTTAAGGGTTTTTTTTTTAATTCCCTAAATGTCAAAATCATATGGAGTTCAAATTGGCAAGCAGGCACTGCCCTTTAGTTTGTAACATTTCATAGGGGTAGATTGGTATTCTCAAATTACAGCTTTTAAGAAGAGGGGTAGAATTTCAAAATTCTTCTAACTGGTTTTAAATACTGCAAAGAAATTTGGCAGGCATTGTAAGGGTGTCTGCTAGGGTGAGCCACTTGGAACAACTTTAATTCTTTTAAATTAATGAAAGGGTGGGGAGCTAATTCATCCTTGCTGACATCACAGCACCTAATGTTTCCATCCCAGAATCTCGTATGCAATAAGCATTTACCCACACCATGACGAAAATTTGCTGGCATTGTTTGTTGACTACCTTAAGCCACATGGCTGCTGGCAATTTTTCAAAATAAGGGAAGAGGGTGCTTAATTTGCTGGCATTGTTTGTTGACTACCTTAAGCCACATGGCTGCTGGCAATTTTCCAAAATAAGGGAAGAGGGTGCTTAATTTTAAACCATAAAAATATGTTCAAACAACTCTTGCCATCAATGTGCCCGGCAAAGTTCAAGTTCGAACTTGCAAATATTTTACCACAATACATACAAAAACTGCCCAGTAACATACAAAACTAACAAAACAGACACAGTCCTAATTGTTTACTCTAGCGATTATTGTAAAAAAGAGCTTATGATTTGGTTTAGTTATGTTAATGAATCTTCACAACATAGGAATATTTTTATATCATTTCCACAACCTAAAACCACTTTAAGAGTTGGAAAAGGGGAACTATTCAGATGATGAAAATTTTGGGGTGAACAAAAAAAAACATAAAAATTAATAGCAAAAATACATTTACAAGAACAATTTAAATATAATCTACATTGCACTAAAATTTCAAAACAAATACTACATAAATACTTGTAACTGTTCATTGTAGTAATTTTTCCAAAAACTGGACTGGGGGATAAAATATAGTCTTTTTAGGCTTTACAAAGGTTGCAGATTCATTTCTGTAAGGGAGCATTTTAATATTCTGCCAAATACATTTTTTTTATACATTTTCTTCAACTACAGACAATTAGTCTGAATTACCTTTGTAATCTGACAGTAACTTTTTTAATTTTGAGGACATGTGCTAGTCCCTGTGTTGTGAACTAAGCATCGAAGCACTGACATATAATTTTACAATGGCAGAATGAGCAATTGGTGTAAATACCATTACTTACATGTGGAAGGAATGTTTTAGCATTAACTTGCTGCAACTTTTCAATTCAAATGTGTAGATATTCGTAAATTACAAAAGGAGGGTGAGTGTTTCACAGGTTAGGGGATTGACTATCCATTTATGATTTTATAATCTCGCAGTCCTAACCTCTTTGTTTTGAATATTTATTAGATAAAGTATTTTCGTGCAAGGAGTGGAGTGGGGTGGAGAGATTCGGCAGCTCTTAACAGCAAGGTCTTGAGAACCGGTGAGGGTGAAAATGAAGATCCCTGAGAAAATCTGCAGACCAGTGGCATCGTCCGGCACGATTCTCACTTGCGAAAATCAGGGGTGACCCTGCTGGGGATTGAACCTGGTTGGCCTTAGTGGGAGGCGAGCAGTCTAAACGTTCAACCACCGCGGCCCTCTTCGCGNGATTGAACCTGGTTGGCCTTAGTGGGAGGCGAGCAGTCTAAACGTTCAACCACCGCGGCCCTCTTCGCGCAAGGACAAGTGCAGTTTGTGTACGAGGGTTGTATTTTCATTATCAGCTGTCTGTTAGGAAATACCTCTGAAATACATAAAAGAAGGCGCTGTGTAAATGTGCTAGTGAATTTTTTCTATTTAACCCGAAAAGATTCACTCACCAACCACTGTTACTAATTATTCACGCATGCTTAGCATTGCATGTTGGTGGGTTTCGTGTGCGTAATTTTTCACATATTTGTGACAAATTTTGTTAGCAATATGTATTACATACATTTATGTGGCTCCAGAAAACTGATTATGTACAAAGCTATGCAACTCTGCTTCATGGAACATATCTATAGTGAGTGCAGAAAGATACACGCATTTATCTGCTTAATTTCTTCTAATCTTAATTCTAGAACTATTAGTTTACCTTTTTTAATATTTATGTTGTTTTCAAAATTTTTTACGTAATTTTTTAAAATCATAATTTTCCTGGGTGATTAAAAAAACTAGGATCTAATCTGAAGAAAACATCTAAGTGATTAATGTGTTGAAAATACATGGTCGCACCATATTACATTTGGTAGTTTGTTTAGTATAAAAATTTGTTTTCATCCAAGGTGTTAAAACCTATCAACATTATCTGCCATGTTTCTTTACACCCTAAAATGCCAAACTGATGTGAATAAAAATGAAGCAAACAATGCAAATTCATGCAGTCATTTTGATAATTTTTTTTGTTAGTAAAGTTACAGATTTTGGGGAGAGCAAACTCCAATGTATATGTCCGTGCATATTTTTGTATTTAACCACGTGAAGTTTCATATCCAAATAGTGTGTCGAAGTTTGTTTGTGTGAGGAGGTGAAAATTGTCAGATTTAAGTGTGTTATGTGCATGTATCCGAATTTCAAATTACAACTAACAAGTGTTTAGTAGAACACTGTGATAACGGTAATTGATTTGGCCATAGACATCATATTATTTAATTGTGTGTTAACTTTTATTTGTAAGTTAAAAAATGATAGGTTACTTACAATGTAACAATGCAATGATTGATTTGTGTAAAATATGTCATTTTCTCTGCATTATGTCTGGGATGTTTGTGCCAATTTAAGTAGCGAAGCGAGTACTTTAGTGTTTTTGTTGGAGATGTTAATAGTAAGGTTTGTGTCGGTTTGCAACTATTGGGATGTACAAACTACCAACAAGCTTCAGGAGAGTAAATTTATGCAAATGTATGCCACACTCCTTCCTGGAGCAGGAGCAACAGTGAGCATGGAGGGCCGCACCAATTTACCTGCTTCTTATGTCGATGGTAAAAAAAACTACAGGTATATAGGCATGACTGTGCCCCCTGTTGCAAAGTGGCATGAATTCACTTTTTTATATGAACTCACAATTGTGTGAGTTTACTTTTCTGGAGTCATATGATGGCTTATGCATGTACCATTTTATGAGCCCTTTGGCATTTCTTGTGTTATTATTTTTTCTACAATTTACCCAATCTTCACCACTTATGCGATTTAAAGTATGTATTGTGAATATAACAATGTGCTAGAGTGATTACGATTCAGCATGATTAATACTGCAAATGCCTATCTTTTCCAAAGATTTTTTTTTTTCAATTTTTTATTCCTATTCTTTATCCCCACATTTCTCCGATCATTATTTTGGAAGTCATTTAAATACTAGCTACAAAAAAAGTCTACGCGGAAATAAATCGGTAGCAGCTTCTGCAAAGCCTAAACACAGATTTTTTTTTAAATCCTCCCTCTTGGCCCAATTTTTGGGAATGTTACTAAAGTAACCAATCACCCTAATACACACAGTGATTCAACGACAGAATGGATCAGGTTAGAATAAGATGTTGAAAAATTATTTCAACATGCTATCCTAATCTACATCAAACAAACGCATAGTGACAATCAAGATAATAATGTATGTATGAACAATACAATATGACACATGACACTTTAGCCATTGTAGCCAATGAATATTACTGGAAACACCTTGTGACTTAAGGGGCCTGCCTGACTGTATCATTATTCTCCTTTTTTTGGCCACTATGCGCAGGAGCTATAAGGGTTACATCGGCATGTGAGCACGGCATCGCCACTACGTGCAGGGCTCTCAACTGGAGTGCAGTGTTCTCTTAATACTGCATGTACCTATACTTTCAGCGGTGACCCTATCATTTTATTGAAGAAATTTCTGTAGAAAAGTTCAATACAGGCTCCTATCGTAGTTTGACTCGTGTCCGGCTAGTATGTTTTAAGATACGGCAGTCTGAAAAAAGCAGTTTTTAACTACATCAAAGAGCTCCGAAACAATACTTACAAGAGTGGTAACTTTAAAATACCATTTCATCCTCGTCTGAGATAGGCCTATGATGTCTTTTCATAGGTAAATATGCAGGAGCCATGTTTAATAGTTTCACCAAAAAACCAGGATTTCAAACATTCTGCAATGCAGTTCAAGCACCAGGCAGGTGGAATTCTTAAGCATTTATCACCAGGAACACAAATGCACTGATGGAAATATTCAGTGCATGCAAATTTTATTCAAATGCTCACTAACTCCTACTTAGGAATAAAAATATTAGCAACACAAGCCATACTTCAGAATTAAAAAAAAAAAAAAAAAAAAAATTAAAAGAAATTAGTAACTAACAAATGCTAAATAATAGACATGAAAACCAGAGTGAATAAGTGAAGAGATTTGGGTGGCTCTTAACATTGAGGTCTTGAGAGCCGATGATGGTGAAGCGAGGTGAATATGGAGCAGCACCAGAATGTGAGAGGGGAAAAGGGAGATCTCAAAAAAAAAAAACTGCCGATAAGTGGCATCGTCCAGCACGATTCTTACATGCGAAAATCCGGGGGTGACCCCACCGGGAATCTAACCTGGTTTGCCTTAGTGGATGGCAAGTACATAATCTAACCATTACACCATTGCAGCCTCATGAAAACAGGACAGTTATAAATTAAAGTTATAGAAAAATTAATTTCTTATAGTCAAGAAAGCATATGGAAACAACATAGGCCTACAATTTACCATCGAGAGTATGGGGAAATGTTACAAATACTTGACAGAACCAACAACGAGAGACAATCACAAGTTGTCCTAGTGCAGTCAACAATTATTACACTTGTAATGCCAAAGTTTTCGTTGAAATAAAGATTATGTCACAGCAAGTTGGAAAATGCACTAATGTGGGAATAACTCTAAAGGTAGGTATGCAAAATCCAAATATAAAATTTTAAAATATTTATAATTCCTTTTACAAGATAAATTGTTAAAATTAACAATTACAAAAAAAAATTGCAATTTTTTTGGAGATTTAAGTCTACATTATTAAAAACAGCTGATAAGGGATGCAAGCACAGCATCCTTACAAAAAATGCACAAAAATGTAAAGTACACCAATTCGAAACAATTTTTTTTTACTGAAATGGAAATAAATGTTTACGGAATAATTATACAAAATGAAAATCCAGTACTTTAAAGAATAATTAGGCCTAAGCAAAGTCTGTAGTCACAAAAATGCCATTTTTAGGAAGTTACTAAACTAACGGTACATAATTACCAGCTGTATTTTTTCTGTGAAACACTGCAAATAACAAGCTCAAACATAAAGTAGAACAATTAAATGAATGGACAATTGCTTAAAAATGCTAGGTTCAATATAAGAATGGTATTGTTTTGGGATTTCAAGGGGTTAATTAAAAATTTTCTTGAGGTATCACACACCCCCACATAACTATCATGCATGCTACTTCTGTCATTCTTTACTGTTGTACATAGTAACTGAACACTGTTCTAAAACAATTTTCAACAAATTCCAATTACGTTGCAGTACATCTTGTTTACATGAGTGCTGGCTGGTCTCCTGCGATGTTTGATTGGTCAATGTCACATGCACATAATTTTTAGATGCTCATGTGTTTATATAACTGTATTTCTGTTAGAAACATAACTCCCCAAATCTTCATTACAAGCGTCTTCCAATTACTGCACTGAACTGCACTCCCTCAATGCGCACCGGCTGAGTGCCACGCCTTCCAATTACCAGAACTCGTGCCGGGTGCAGTCAGTTTTCATCATCCAATTTCTGTTTTGCACTGAACGAGTGCGCGCTGAGTGCAATACTTTCTGCCCCGGCTCTGGAGTCGGTGCAGCTGTTTCAGTGCAACATGGTGACGCCCAATGATATAAACAAGACAAAATTACTTGTGATTTTGGAAAGTTTAGAATTGTCAGATGACACTTCAGAAGATGAAGAAATGATGGTGTCTCTTGCAAAAGAAATGTTAGTAAAAAATAAACCCAAAATAGTGAGATATATATATATATATATATATATATATATATAAAAGACTTGGCTCATCAGTATTCTGAAGATAAGGTTAGTTTCTAGTTTCATTGCTCACGTTTACTACGTCAACAACACTGTTTTCCACTCAAAACGCCGCGACTTCCAATTGACAGTGCAACAACAAATCGCACTCGCTTAGGGCCGTCACGTGATAATTGCACTTTTCTAGTTTTCTGGGCGCACTCGGTGCAGTCAATTGGAAGCAATTGGAAGACGCTCTAACATAATATGACCATATTATCGTCTCCCACTGTGTCCTAATTTTCCAATCATAGCAACTATTTAAATGTAACAAATTGGTTCAAAAAGGGTACAGTGACAGGGCCGTCCTTAGGGGTGCGTGGCTGGTGCGGCCGCACAGGGCCTCACACCTACAAAGACCTTGTACCTAGAGGAAAAAAATTATTTTATTCAATAAAAAATATTTAAATATTACGCATTTGTTTGGGTGTGAATTATAGCTATTGTGTGTGTTATATACATCACAGTAAAATTTACATATTTAGACATCTTATTTTTTACAGAATGTAAAATGTTTTATTAATAAAATGTCAAGCGCGAGGCATTGGGATCCCGAGAGCAGAGCATAGGTCTTTTGTTCAAAACGTGATTGCATTGCGGGAAGGGGAAATTCATTGGCTTGGAAGGGAAGGGCCTCGCAAAAGTTCTTGCATCTGGCCTCACTTCCGCTATGGACGCTGTTCAGTGGATTTGGGTTGTGTTAAGCACTATTGTTTTACAATATTCAGCTGCAGATAAATTAAGTGACTAGGAGTAATAGGCACTTTTAACAGCACGGCACAAGAGGATCACAAACAAGTGAACAAGTATTCTGGAAAATCACCGAGATATTAGAAAAGGCTTAAAGTATGTTAAAAAAATAACACTTCCCAATAGAGAAACAAAAATTTTAAGTGGGAAATACACGTAGGGTTTATTAATTGTCTGGGCAGATAATATATTAAAGACTATCATATTGCACTTCCATATGGCACCATTACTTAACCACTTAAGGCCGTGTCCCAATTCACAGTGTGTGTACACTCGTCGCAGATTCTCCTCTCTGCTGTCTTAACTGGGAGTAGAGAGTGCGAGAGAGGTAGAGTTAACGATACTCACTCTCTGCTTACTCTCGCACCCTCTGTGGCAGCCATGTTGTGTTCAAGTCTAACCTCAAGTATTCAGACATATAATTTTTGTTTCTACAGCAGTGTTAAAAATATTTTATTGACTTAACAACTACAGTTGTGAAATGTGCAATACCAACAATATTCCATATGACACGTTAACATAAAAATTATGATTATGTTCAAATTTAGTTTGGGTTAATTGTGCACTTATTGTTAAGTACTCTGCTTTGCACATTATACATTATAGTTAAGTTTTTAATCACTCAAATTTATGTAAACTTAAAATAATTTTATAAAAGGACACTATAAATTTATTTGAGGAATGGGAATGGAGAGTAGTGTTTTATTTTTTACTATTTATTACATTAGCAGTTAGAGAAATTATGCAGAAGGATCATAGAGGTCACTAGTCCCAATTCGCTAGAATGAGTCAGCACTACAGTGGGGAGTGAGTGAACGCACTTTCAAGTTGGGACACAGCCTTACATTTTGTACGAGCAGGCCTGACTAAAAATGCTAAAAACACACTAGGTAACTGACTCACCTTAAGTAGGTCTCTGAAGTATGGACTGCATGCTGAAAGAACTACTCGGTGGGCTTTTAAGCTTTTTCCANACTCACCTTAAGTAGGTCTCTGAAGTATGGACTGCATGCTGAAAGAACTACTCGGTGGGCTTTTAAGCTTTTTCCATCACAAGCAAGCGTAACATCAACAAAGTCTTCATCATCTCTTAAATTCTCGAATGCCGAAGTTATGCTACTTTGATAGTTATTCCAACGCAGACAAAAATGTTGAGTATCTGCCATGCTCCTGTTATCGAATTATTTGTTCCTGAAACGAATGGGGCAAACATGTGAGCATAACCTTAAATTAAAATGCAGAGCTGTCAGTGACATAAACAACATAGCATGAGAAAAACAGTATATAAGCATTTTAATAAGTAATGTAAAGATATGTTTTCCTAACCTCACAGATACTTCATTATGTATCGTGCGGTGTTTTAGTTTATTTTTCGGTGAAGCATGTGGGATTAAGTATTATTCCATACTCATAAAATGATATGAACAAAATGTTACGTAATGGACATTTCTATCAAAAAACAATATGATTTATTCCGCCTACTACACAATAAGTGCATTTCAATTCCCCGAAAAAAAGAAATTAAAACATTTGAAGATGGCGTCCATAAAAACATTGAAATATATTTGTTTCCCATAACGTCACAATTTACACTAGAACACTTCACACACATTTCGCACTGATCACAACTAAAACACAACTCCACATCAACAATGCACATTCCACGCAACAAACTGTTTACTACTGTCCATGCGGCTTTCGCCGGAGAATCGCTTTCAGGTAAATGACATTGACAGTGCTCAATGGAAGACTAAAAAAAATACAGCAGAAGCAAACGAGCACAAACACGACACAAAAAAATAAAAAGTGGAATTACCTGCTAGGATAAACACGCCGTCTTCGAAGCGTTATTACTGCTTAATAGATACATAGGCTTCTACATTCTTTATCAACCTTTTCTTATCAACGCAGCGTACACCGCTTACACCAACGTACCAAAAATTGCTCATGAACTACTCAACTACTGACCAACAGCCGCGAAATACAAACAGATTTCAAGACCGGTACAACATTTTCTCTTAGAAAGCAGTACATTCCACGCAATATATTTCCCTACGTACACACTTAACACTCAAATACTACGTATTTTACGATGATTCCAGAAATATTTACGAAAAAAATAAGCAAGAAGGCATAATAACTACAATACGGTACCGTGTTCTTTATCTACGTGCGAGACATCTGGTGTAATGTAATAACTCTACACTAAAAATAGCGCGCACCCCTTGACGTCTAATGAAAATGCGGAAGGATACAAAAAAACTAAACATTTGCAGTGTTATTACTTTGACGGCAGAGTTTTTATTCGTGTAAAGAGCCATACAGTAAATTATACTAAATATGCATACCTTTTGTTTTGCATACGCGATCTTTTATTTTATTATAAATTCATTGTAAATGATAAAAAAAAACAAAATAAATACAATAACAGAAATATTGTATATTCATGCGCTAATGAGGTGCTCCACCCCCCAACCCCAGTTAATCCATCCCCAAAAAATCATTACATTTATCCGCGGTCACCATCTCTGCGCATGAACAAAGTTAATTCGTTTCACACAAAACGGGAGAAATATACTCGCATAAATCAAATATTTCTCTTTTTTTTTTTTGCATAACGTCTGTATGATCAATACTACAACAGCGCGATAAAACAGGACTTTGCAGTTCTTGAGACGTTATCCTCCGNGCATAACGTCTGTATGATCAATACTACAACAGCGCGATAAAACAGGACTTTGCAGTTCTTGAGACGTTATCCTCCGTGAACAGTTGTAATAGTAGCTAAATAGCTGTCGTAAACCTAGCAGATTAAAATCTTTATTACGTCATCCTAGATAGCTACACTTAAGGGTAATGTTGAAATACACCTTACTGACGCACAATAATTTATGTTTTATTTACTTTAGTTAACAGCAAATGTGCTCACTCCTGTATTGGGTCATTTTGAAATGGTAACGCTAAACTTTATCAGGCAGAATTTCAAAATAAATATTTTAATAATATAAGATTTACTGCACATCGTGCTGGTAGGTTATCAGACAATAAATATTGTTTTGTATTCTACATTAGTACGTGATTATTCCATTTTTTTCTTTTCAGTACAGAAAGGCCGAATCGTAGTAAAAACTGAGCTCAGCTAAGCTTTGTTATTTGAAAATAAATATTTTTGGAATTTTGTCAACGAACAATGAGCAAGCTGTGTAAAAGCGTTCAGAACATATTTGCACTTTTTTAAAAACTCAGCCGCGTAAATTAATATTATCACAGTGAAACGCCTTTGAAGAAAATAAGCAAAGTAAAACTAAATATACACGAATTCGTCGTGACTACNAATATTATCACAGTGAAACGCCTTTGAAGAAAATAAGCAAAGTAAAACTAAATATACACGAATTCGTCGTGACTACAACGTTACGAGAAGAGATAATTGTCAGAAAGTTGCAAACCTCGGGATGAGCCGCAGACGCCGCCGAGCGCTTCGCGGAGCGGGAGGTCCCGAGGTAGATGTCCTTTGCGGTTGCTAGAACCGGCTCCGCAACAACCTAGCTACATAGTTGTACACTGTAGGCTGCACGAGCGCAAGCCTGTGTGCGCTCGTACGTCACGCACCGCCAAGCCGCACCGCCTCGGATAGTTTAACCTGCACCCAGCTCGACAAGTTGTTTTGCGAGGAATGAATCGTAAGTAGCGACACGTTTCATCTGCGAATTTTACTAGGACGGATAAATTATTCGCTCCAGGCATCAACAATCGCGTGGGGGGTTGGGGGGGGGGAACATGTAAAGAATTTCGAAGCACGCGTGACGAAACTAAACCGCCATGGCTTGTCGTGAGCCCACGCATTATTATTGAAGGATTTTAAAAAAAAACCTCGCGAGAAACGCAGTTCCAATATCAGGCTGTTTTAAAAAAAAAACCCACAAAACAACGTACCACATGGTAGTATAGTTATGGAAAATGTTACCGCCACATTTGGGAAGTGCGGGAAAGATATAAGCGTAGGTCCAAGTGGTGTAGTGTGTTTTAAAGTGTGTTTCTCTTATCTTGGGAAACCAGTTAAAGGAGATGTTCGGTGTTATCTCGAAACGGGGCATCTCCCCGATTCCTGATTGGCCAAAAACGCTAATGCAGCGTTTGAAATTACAGAGTCACCGTCATAATCGTGACCACGGGGTATACAGAATATGCACTGAACCCACCCCATTAGGGACGTTTTAAAAACACTTATGTTCTCCCTCGTGGCTCATAACCCCCCAAGAATGAGATAAATAGAAATTCGCAGTTCAGTATATTCACGGATTCTTCACACTGTGTGGATCAAACATTTGATATATAACAGCACGCTTGACGTGATTGGTTATTTCCTAAATATGGCATGTATCATAAGCGTTTTATACATCTATTGGCATAAAAATATTTTACTTTTTGGTAAATTGAAATTTTACTTTCATATTTTATATATTGTGCCGTAGCACAAATAATACAAAGACGATGTCACTTTCAAGATCTGTAATTTCAGAATATTTTACAAGTTAATAGCACCTTAGGGTTGAACATTTGCATTAAACATTTACAAAAAATATGACGTGTAAAATTGTAGCTCAAGTACAACAAATATTTAACTGGCAAACAAGCCAAGAAGTGTACAACGTTTCAAAAATATCAACAAGTAACTCTGTTGACTAGACATACAAAATATTAAATTGTAGCGCAATTGCTTATTCACAAGTATTACGTTACTCCAAAATATACAATAAATATTTAATTGAAAAAACGAGCGTAGTAATATTAAAACGTTTCAAAATACAAATAGTTACATTAACTACTAGATAAATTCAATGTATTTAGTGGAGCAATTTGACTAACGGAGGGCGGCGTTTCTGGCCCAGTAAAGCCGCCTTTACGTGTAAATACAAGTTAAAATCTCAAATACAATATTACATTAAAATAGTGAATCGATGGAGGCAGTCTGTAGACCCTAACCATAGCTCCATCGAATAAAATAATCGACCACGACAATTATAATACTTCAACAGACTACGCCCAACGCGTAAGTCGTGGCATCACAGTAGCGACAATTAAATTTTAAGTAAATCATTGGGCGGCAGACAAAAAACTATACACAATACGTAAAAGCAACTGGAACTATAAAGAGAAGCAAGAAGTTAGTTAGGCCGAAACTACAATTTAGGCAGACGTCCAAAACCAGAATTTAGAAAAAATCTAACTCACCACAAAGCCCAAGACAAGCACAATTCTAAGCCACGCAATTATTTGAAAAACCCTAACCTGACCCACAAATGAAAAGCTGCGACCACGACTCGCCGTTTCACAAGCTCCAGCACAATCAGCCGCTCNACCCTAACCTGACCCACAAATGAAAAGCTGCGACCACGACTCGCCGTTTCACAAGCTCCAGCACAATCAGCCGCTTACGCAACTACATTGTTTAAACGGCGTCTCATAGCACCCTCGTCCAAGGACGGGTAAACTGACAATTTTAGCTCATACTACAGTTTATATTAGCTCTAGCAGGCGTCAACTCAACGATTTTCTTCACAGGCGTAGAATAAGGCGTAGAAAGAATGCACGCCGCACAAGGCGTGTAACAACTTATATAAACTAGCCCCTGAATTTTAAAAAAAAAATATGACTTACAAGGAGGGGTAATCAAGGGAAGGAAATGAGGCGAGAAAACAGGAGGGGAGCCGAGTCGGCCAAGGAGCAGATGACCAAATGTTGAAGATGTCCCCGGGGACGGTGGGCAACCAAGTATACTCCACTCAGCGCCATCACAGCGGCCTCTTCTCGAGCACGCCAACAGCAGCTGGGGCTGTTGCGGGTGGAGAACCTGGACGACCACAGACAGACCTGGCAGACGTTTCTCACTCCTCATCTCGGCTCACGACAACAGCGGCGATATGGTGAGCTCGGCTCGACTCGGCGGAAAGGCAGGTATCAAGCAAAAATAAACCAGGGATTAGAAATGGGGAAAACCAAAACAACCAATTTAGACGGGAAAAGGATAAAGGAAACAAAGGGGCAAGATNCCAGGGATTAGAAATGGGGAAAACCAAAACAACCAATTTAGACGGGAAAAGGATAAAGGAAACAAAGGGGCAAGATCATACCTCAACAAGGCATCAAGGCTGCAGGCTCAGACATGAGCAATCAACAATTACTATCGTTGTACAAAAGGCTTTAACTGTGAGACGTGTGCTTTGCGAAATAACCGTTTGGAGCTGGGCGATAGAAGCCTTAAAAATGTATTGATGCTGAAAGGCCCTATAAATTTCGGTATCAACTTCCCTGTCACATCCCTTCCCATATATGCCTGCACATATCTGCCTGCACATAATTTTTTGCAAAGAACCAGGTCTCCCAACTTGGTTAACTGGAACCCTTCCCTGGGCCATCTTCGCCGTGACCTGTAGCTTTGCTGCCCCGAGCCTGCGGTGGGTCTCAAGCAAACGGTCTCGGTCNGTTCCATATGTTTAACAAGGGATGACAGAGGGCAACCAAGGAATGGGAGAGAGGGTGGAGCTCCTGTGGAATCATGCAAAGCACTATTGAATACCTTATTTATGAAATCCATATCCTGATCCCATAAGGTACGATTCTGATTATAAAAGATGGTCAAACAGGCCTTAAGATTCTTATTGAGTCGTTCAACTTAGTTACCCTTCGGGTAATACGGCTGGAGGTGAAATGCTTGATTGCCCAGCGAAAAAGAAAAAGTATTTTTAAATATATTTGAAGTGAAATACTTGGCATTATCGGTAAATATTACAACAGGGGCACTGAAAACATTCCACACCTGATCAGTAAGATCCTTAACAATAGATGACGCTTTCATATTTCTCAAAGGCAACAAGATAACACATTTTGTAAAAGTGTCCAACAAATTTAAAATACAAATATTACCCTTCTTAGATCTAATTAAAGGACCAAAAATATCTATGTGAACCGTGCTCCAAGAAGCCTGGGGAATCTGCGTGACCGTCTGCCCAACATTAGCACGTTGAGCCTGCTTACACTTCTGACACGGGTCGCGCGAACACACAAAACCTGACATATCGCCCCTAAGCATAGGCGAGGCAAAATGGACAGCAATTTTGTTAAAAGTCTTGCTGACCCCTAAGTGTCCTGTAAACACAGAATCGTGAAAGTACGACAACACCATAGGTCTCAATGAAACAGGAACTACAATTTTACGCGCACGGACACTCTTTTATCAGTGAAATGCAAAATTCTCTTATCCAACACATGCGGAAGTGCGACACCATTGTTCAGGTCACTTAGTGCCTGAATACAGAAAACGTCATCACCCTGAGCCTGACGCAGCTTGACAAAAAATTCAGGGAAACCCTGAATGATGTTAAGGGATGCCTCAGGAGCCGACAACTCGTCCATTTCGAAATCTGCCTCGTCTTACATTCTCGACAGAGCATCGGCCACGTGATTATTGGAGCCTCGAACACGAGAAAACGAAAAAGGTGGAGCACCCAGCGACCGAATTTTCCCAGCTTTTGGGGATGATTGAGAAACCCAACTCAAGGCTTGATTGTCAGTATACAGGTCGCATTCGTCATGCTCTATGTACGAGGCAAACTTCTCAATTCCGATTATACGCGCCAAGGTTTCCTTTTCACAAATGCCAAGCCTCCGCTCAGTCAAACTGCGGCTGACCAACGGCGACAGGCGCCAAACCCAACTCAGACTACTGGCTTAGGACTGCCCCTAAAGCCAGAGAAGAGGCATCCACTTTGAGTGTAAATCGGGGCGAAAAATCCGGAAGACGAAGCACCGGCGGAGAAACTAGCTTTACTTTGAGCAGAGAAAAGGCCGACTCCTGCTCCTGAACCCACTGAAACTCTACTCCCTTCTTTTTAAAATAATTAAGAGGCACTGCTATTTCAGAAAAATGGTCAATAAACCTGGAGTAATAACCTAATATGCCAAGAAATTTCTGTACTCCCTTCAGAGTTTTCGGTCGAGGGGAATTCAATATCGGGGCCACTCGGTTGCGGTCGATCATCAAACGACCCTCACAGAGAAAATATCCCAGAAACTTCACCTTATCAGATCCCAAGGTGATTTCATCTGGATTCACAGTCAGACCTACTTCTCGCATTTTAAGGAAAGCCTGGCGGAGATTAGACAAGTGAGACTCAAGGTTTTCACTATAAACAATAATGTCATGAATATATTTAAAGACGAATTTGAACTTAAATTCGGACAAGACAAAATTCAACACACGTGACAAGGCTTGACTACCAAAATTGGAGCACATAGGAACACGAGTAAACTCGTATTGGCTCCAATGTGTACTGAAGGCCGTGTATTTCCTACACGAGGGATCAAGTAAACACTGATGGAATCTGTTGTTCAAATCTAAGACGAAAAACACACTGGCTTTACCCAAGTACTGAAGGGCGCAATCAATGGTCGGCAAGGGAAAAGGATCCTTATGAATATTTTTATTTACCAGGAAATGGTTAACCACCAATCAGTATTTGTCACCATCCTTTTTACGCACCAAGAATCACGGCCAACAATAATCTGAGTTAGAAGGGACTATCACACCTGCTTCTAACAGTTTATGAATGATTTCTCGGAATGCTTGGAGCTTTATAAGGGGGGCTTTTAAAATGACGGTCCCGGACAGGGATGTCGTTTGTCAATGAACACTTGTAAGGGAGAAGTCACACTTTTCTATGCGTGGAGAGATGACGTCGTTAAATTCTTTCCTCAATTGATTCAAACGCACACAAAATTCATTGGCAGAACTAGTAGGGCCTACCACCCAACAAAGGAGAAAATACCCCCGGTACTGCGTCGACCTGCAATCCCGCCCTGATGTTCGGAGCGAACCCAAATGACAAATAAAACTCGTCGAGGTTAACTGACACCCTAGTCTTGCCTAAAAATTCTAGGCCTAAAATCACGTCGTGTGACATATGAGAAAAAACCCAAAACAGAAACGTCCAAGAAAACATACCGATCTTAAAGTGTAGGTTCACCACTACGTTACTCCTAACGATGTCGCCGTTAGTGATACACAAACTTTTCTCTGAAACATAACTAATCCGCCCCTTGGGAAATTATCTTGGAATTCAGCAGTTTATTTAAAAAGGAATCACTCATAACACAATGGGCAGCCCCGGTGTCAGCCAAGGCGGAAAATTTTTGCTCCCCACAAGTGACCAACGCTGTACACTTCCTGACAGTGCACGGGACTTTATTTTTCACGCGATTGGAAGGCTCACGCCCATTTCCAGTCACATTTCGTTTCCCGTCTTTTGGCAGGAACTACGCAGGNCCAAAACAGAAACGTCCAAGAAAACATACCGATCTTAAAGTGTAGGTTCACCACTACGTTACTCCTAACGATGTCACCGTTAGTGATACACAAACTTTTCTCTGAAACATAACTAATCCGCCCCTTGGAAAATTATCTTGGAATTCAGCAGTTTATTTAAAAAGAAATCACTCATAACACAATGGGCAGCCCCGGTGTCAGCCAAGGCGGAAAATGTTTGCTCCCCACAAGTGACCAACTTCCTGACAGTGCACGGGACTTTATTTTTCACGCGATTGGAAGGCCCACGCCCATTTCCAGTCACACCTGCTGAGCTGACGATTTCTGGCTGCGCGACCTAGAGCAGCGCAGTTACTGCAACGCACCGGACAACGGCGTTACTCTTCATACGTCCTGCATATTTGCAAAGGCGGCCGGATGGCGCGGAGTTGCCGTTCCGGTCGGCTCGCAGCGGACGGGGGAAACAAACACGATGTTCACTGGAAGCCACAAGGCGACCTTGAACCTCGACTGCCAGCTAGGGAGCAGCTCGCGAAAATTACGTTCCTTGGAAACGAACGTGCATTGAGTACGTACTGTGGAGGAGGGGGGGGGGTGCAAATTGTCAACGATGGCACTGACTAATTCTGTTTCGCTCATTTACAGACACAAGGCATCGTGATATGCACAAATAGAATCTACAAATTCACGCATTGACTCACATGGTCTTTGAAACCTAAAAATAAAGTCACGATCACACAGGTGCTTAACGCGGGGAGGGGGGGAGAGCCTGAATCGCCTGGCGTTTAAAACCCAAGAAGGTACCACCTTCTAAGGACATAATCTCCTCACGGAGTAACTATAATACAAATCCTTCACACCTGATGACAATGGCTTTTAACAAACTGTCCTCTGTGCTCAAATACAAACTGGCTAATTTATTTACGGCAATAAAAAATTGCAAAATGTGGATAAGTTCTAAGGAAGTCAGTGGAGAAATGCGTTGAAAGGAAAGCATGAATAATTTGTCAGTTTTAGGGGACCCATTGGTGACACTCACAGGGTTCGGTCGCTCGGAGGGTGGAGCCATCAGACCCTGACCACGCCCACAACCCAAGGCCGCTCGGCGCAGTTCCGCCACTGTCAAGGCCTCGTCCACTTGCTATTTTTTTTATAACCGAGGTCGCCTAGAAAATGTATCAGCTCGTCCCTCTTATCAGTGTAGATCAATCCCACATAGGCCATTTCATGCTCTCAAATATAAAAGAGAGATATGAGAAAAAACGTGGCAGAGTAAGCGCGGAATTATTTGTGCCGTAGCACAAAAAATACAACGGCGATGTCGTTTTCAAGCTCTGTAATTTCAGACTATTTTACAAGCTAGCGGCACATTAGGATTGGACATTTGCATTGAACATTTACAAAAAAACATGACGTAAAATTCTAACGCCCAAAGACTCACAATGCAAAAAATATAGATTAAAATACTCATACAAAAAGTTTAAATTTCTCTCTCAGAAGTATTTGCGTAGCTCAAAAGTACAATATATATTTAACTGACAAACAAGCCAAATAGTGTAAAACGTTTCAAAAATTTCAACAAGTAACTCTGTTGACTAGACATACAAAATATTAAATTGTAGCACAATTGCTTATTCACTAGTATTACGTTACTCCAAAATATACAATAAATGTTTAATTGAACAAACGACCAGAGTAATATTAAAACGTTTCAAAATACAAATAGTTGCGTTCATGACTAGATAAATTCATTGTATTTAGTGGAGCAATTTGACTAACGGGGGGCAGCGTTTCTGACACAGTAAAGCCTCCTTTACATGAAAATACAAGTAAAAATCTCAAATACAACATTACATTAAAATAGTGAATCGATGGAGGCAGTCCGTAGACCATAACCATAGCTCCATCGAATAAAATAATCGACCACGACAATTATAAAACTTCAACAGACTACGCCCAACGCGTAAGTCGTGGCATCACAGTAGCGACTATTAAATTTTAAGTAAATCATTGGGCGGCAGACAAAAAACTATACACAACNTAAGTCGTGGCATCACAGTAGCGACTATTAAATTTTAAGTAAATCATTGGGCGGCAGACAAAAAACTATACACAACACGTTAAAGCAACTGGAGCTATACAGAGAAGCAAGAAGTTAGTTAGGCCGAAACTACAATTTAGGCAGACGTCCAAAACCAGAACTTAGAAAAAATGTATCTCACCACAAAGCCCAAGACAATCACAATACTACGCTACACAATTATTTATAAAACCCTAACCTGACCCATAAATGAAAAGCTGCGACCGCGACTCGCCGTTTCACAAGCTCCAGCACAATCAGCCGCTCACGCAACTACATTGTTTAAACGGCGTCTCATAGCACNGCAAGCAGAAGTGCCGAAAGACGACGTGGCATGGACTCGACTAATGTCTGAAGGTATGCAGGGTGCAATTCACACCATAAATTTTGCAGGGCAGTCCACAAATACAATCTGCGCTAATTTCAGAAAGGGTTGCACGTCTGTCACGTTTAATGATTCTCGTCAGTCGTCGTTTGTCCCGTTCTCTCACAATCTTTTTCCGGCCGCAGCGATGTCAAAGATGTGATGTTTTACCAGATTCCCGATATTCACGGTACACTCGTGAAATTTACGTACGCGAACATCCAAATGTTATCGCTACCTCGGAAATGCTATGTCCCATCTCTCGAGCGCCGACTATAACACCACGTTAAAACTCACTTAAATCTTGATAACCTGCCATTGCAGCAGCAGTAACCGATCTAGCTGCCGACCGCATCGCGTTACTTTGATTGGTTCCATACCTCTATTATTTGCATTCGCACGCCTATGCCAGTTGTTTTGGCTCTTCAGTGTATGTTAAAATAAGGTGTTGAATTCTAAATCTTTTGTAACGGGACCACTTGTTATAAATACGAAGTGGCCAAGTCTGGCCACGCCTTATAATCATTGTAGAATTTACAACAATTTTCGGACTCAAAGTTTCTGACATGATTTAAGCAATTAAAAATATTTTAGAAGCTATCAGCTGAGCAACTAATATGAAAAGTTCTATAGGCACAAATGCAAGGAAGTAATAATGCTTAACGTAACTGTCGAGGTACTGAGATAGAATACCTATTCCTAACCCGGTATTTAAGCGAATTCACGTGTTTATTTATTCTGATATGAATATGCCATAATGAGGGNTACTGAGATAGAATACCTATTCCTAACCCGGTATTTAAGCGAATTCACGTGTTTATTTATTCTGATATGAATATGCCATAAGGAGGGATGCGAACAGGAATTGGCTGAGAGTTATCAGAACCCAAAAAACACGTTCATTATTTATTAACTCCTCAAATGAATGCCGGCAGGCTAACTAGAGAGTGGCCTGCATACTTACTGGTTTAATTTTAAATATATTACGGCACATAACGGTGGCTTTTCTGACGACCTTGGCAATGTAAGTGGCCAGTTTTTCTGACGGAATTGTCGACGAGTCCACCTTGTGGCTTTGAGAAGATTTATTTCTTCAGCTACTTACTAGCACTGCCTTTTACGCAAAACGGAATGTTTCTCGCGATTTTTTTATTTAGACATTTTGTAATGGTTGGCATTATCAACAAGGCCTCAAGCGAAAAGTATGTACCATAAATTTCGCCTTTCAAAAATAATTACGAATAATTAAGATAATCGCTCAACTTTTTTCATGGATCCCCTTAAACAAAGTATGCATATCGATGAACACATAAAAAAAAGTGCATATTTTACTTGAGTGTATTCGAAATATAATCGTGGGAAGTGAAGATAGACTTAGAATTTAGAAATATGTCGTGATTTTGAACCTGAGCTCGTGACATAACCAATTTTACGTTTCCATTATGTGATTGGCAATAATAACTATTTTTTATGGAATTGTCAGTTTTGCCTTACTTTGATAAACCTTCCAGATATTGTTATTTTTAATTTCATTTAATTGTAACTTACGACACGGAATTGGAACTGCGAAGAGCACAGATATAGCAACAAATGAATTCCCATCATTACTCTCAGAGAAAATATATAACTCATTTTGGATGAGGAAGAATGAATTAGACTAGCTAAATGTGCACTGTCGATGATCTACAGTAAACGGTGCTGGCCACACGCAGTTCAGGTTCATAAAAAATAAATAATTATAATTATAATTAATAATTCGTAGGAGGAGAATTGTTTTCTATAGCCATATTGCCCNTTATGTGATTGGCAATAATAACTATTTTTTATGGAATTGTCAGTTTTGCCTTACTTTGATAAACCTTCCAGATATTAAGTTATTTTTAATTTCATTTAATTGTAACTTACGACACGGAATTGGAACTGTGAAGAGCACAGATATAGCTACAAATGAATTCCCATCATTACTCTCAGAGAAAATATATAACTCATTTTGGATGAGGAAGAATGAATTAGACTAGCTAAATGTGCACTGTCGATGATCTACAGTAAACGGTGCTAGCCACACGCAGTTCAGGTTCATAAAAAATAAATAATTATAATTATAATTAATAATTCGTAGGAGGAGAATTGTTTTCTATAGCCATATTGCACGTATGAATCCTACAAGGCTGAGCAAAAGGATATTTAATTGCTTTTTCAACAAAAAAAACCAAGGAGGCGTGGCTCACCGAGGTAGAGAAAGACTTGCAAGAAGTGGGGATAACACAGGAGGATATCCAGAAACGTATTCCGCTCAAGAAGAAACTCCAAGAGCACCGTGGTTTCCAAGAAAAGCCGAAACTAAAAATTGGCAAAACATGGACTGAAGCGAGGAAGGAACAGCATAGGATACGAATGCGGGAATACTGGGTGAAATTTAAGGCCACTCGTCTGAAGTGTGTGTTCTTTTCGTAGATTAGCACGTTGGACGCACGCTTAATAGTTTCGTTGAAAAACATGTATTTCGAACACTCTGCAACGCAGTTCAAGCGCCAGGTAGACGGGCGCCTTAAAGCCCAGGCGCCAGGGAAAGGAAAAGGGCAGTTGAAATAGCGTGGTCCGTAGATGGCCGATAAAAAAAAAAAAATATGTATATATAAATAATATGAATTCGTTCACAAGGGAGATAAGCACATTTGAATCTGGAGTTAAAACTTGGATCACGGATTTATTGCAGATATTATGTTCAACACTTGAAATGAAGAATTAAGTGGATAACGGCTAACTGAACAAATGTTTCTAACAAATGCAAAATTGTGAACATCAAATTATTTTATTGAAATGACTTTTTTTCGCTACGTGTATAGTCTATTCGCGATTTTTTTCACACTTTTCGAATCAAACCTTTGAAAAATCATTCCATGTGTGACGTGTTTGCATGTTTCCTAAATGTGTCATATATTACGAGCGTTTTGTACTTCCCTTCACGTAAAAGTAACTTATTTTTGGTTAAATTAAAATTGCATTTATATTTTATTTAGAAATCATAATATTTCATTTGTAATTAATATGGGGTGTCTATATGGAGGGGCTGAATACGTTAGCCTGGTGGTATGTACTCAGTTGCTTGCTAGGGATGTGTGATAAAGTTCTCGAAATAATGTACACTAATTTTTTAAAAACAGATTCATTCCACACTTTTTATATAGAAACAAAACAAAAGTATTTACATTCTACAAATATAATCATACCAAATGGGACCACGCACCACATCCGTGTGCACTCAGTATAATAACATTTTGTAATAGGACTAAAAAAAATTAATTTGTAACACATTACACACATGCGTGTTTGTTGCAATGTTAAAAACTGCTGCTTTCAGAGTTACTAATATTTTTGGCAAATAGTTTTTTATTTTTGTATTTTTTATGTGTAGGGTGATGATCACTGCTGGAATCACAATAGCGCGACAGATGCGACTTAAAGGGCGAGACGAGACAATTAAAATTCGCGTTAATGATAACAGTAGCTTTTACCGTCTCGCGGTCAATATTTCTAAATATCATTAGTAAATGGTTTCTTGCCACTACATACTAACCACTTTTACTATGGCCATTAATGTTTCCATTATTATCTTATTTTGCTATCCTTTCAAAAATGTATTTCAATGCTCGCTGGTACTTTGAGCGTGAAAATATGACTATAAATACACCTACTCTTACTAATACGGTCAATTATAGAGCATGTAAAACTTTAGCACCAAAAATTATGGCGGGTTGGTCGGATTTAGATCTGTCGTGCCCGCAACGCGAATAAATTAGAAATATTTTCTATTTGGAAATCTCGTCGCGCGGGTGATTTTTGTCGCATTGACGTAACAGAAGTCTCGATCCCGATTGGCTGGGAAAATTATTTTATTCGCGTCGCGTCCTTCGCGCTATTGTGATCCGAGCCTTTGCACGAGGAAGAATGCAGAGTTGAGGAAATATGTCTTGCGTGGGAAACTACTTTAACATTCTTCTGGCAGTTGACGCGGCGAACATGATTTCAGAATCGTTACACGTATCCGTATAATTGTCGGTTTCTCTACTTTTATCAAAAGAGTATATTCTTACGAACACAATTACCGCTTCCGAGATGAACGAGTAGCGTTGCTGCCNCTTGCGTGGGAAACTACTTTAACATTCTTCTGGCAGTTGACGCGGCGAACATGATTTCAGAATCGTTACACGTATCCGTATAATTGTCGGTTTCGCTACTTTTATCAAAAGAGTATATTCTTACGAACACAATTACCGCTTCCGAGATGAACGAGTAGCGTCGCTGTCCCTCGCCTGAGCGATCCGGGACCAACCGTTGGAAATTTTCAAATAGATGTTGGGTCACGCTCGCCTTCGTATGAAGCCACGATGGTTCAACAAGATCACCTGGCACAACAGGTAGTGGTTTTTGTTGTTGTTGTTGGTGGTGGTGGTGGTTTTCGGTTGGTGTGCCATGAATTCCCTGGCCAGTGTTGGCGTTGGTGTAAACGGTTTCGCGGTTGTACCAACATATAAAAAAATGCGTATCAATAAAATTGTTCTAATTTGCTATTGCTGGAATTATAATTTTTAAACAGGCGAACAATAGTTTTATTGCTGAGATTTTAACGTTTTCCAAGAAAACCGCACTAAAGGAAGTCATATTTAGAACGTTATAAGTTATTTCCTTATGCTGGCAATTAAACGTACTACATTTTACAAAACAAAAAATATTAACATACAATCTGTTCAAAAACCAGCAAAAAGATAATTTGTGCTCACTAGGTGTACCCTCAATTACAGTAGCCTAGTATAATTTGCTTTGACTTGACTGTTATTACACATAGAATTTTAAAAATTGAATATTCCTGGTTGTTAAGTAATAACAGCTTGATATTATATTTTTTATTTTCGACATTATTTTCCTTCATTTATGAGATTTTCCACTCTCATTATTTCATAACCTATATAACTAACACACTCTGATTCGTCGGTTGGTTTTAAAAATGCAGTGTGTTCAAACTATCTATATCACCAACCACCAACCATCAACACCAACCACCAACCATCAACATCAACCACCAACCAGAAGTCGTGCCACCTCATATATACTGCACTGTGCTTCTACAGCCGCCAACACCGACCACCAACAGCCTATTGTGCCNGAAGTCGTGCCACCTCATATATACTGCACTGTGCTTCTACAGCCGCCAACACCGACCACCAACAGCCTATTGTGCCAGTGCTATCAACTTTGTCGTCACAATCATTGGCTAAAAAAGAATAAAAGTATGGTTCATCATGTGTTTACGTATGAATGTTCCCGGGAACCTTTATTATCACGCCGTTACTTAATGCCCTGTGGACGCTCGCAAACGACAAAAAAAAAATAAATAAACAACTTCACGCCAGTTCAGTGTCGTGCGCGTAGAGGCGGAGAGGCATTTGGCGCGCATGCTTGTGTCGCCCTTCGCGCTCTTGATTCAGTGTCTCAAACATTCGAAATATCTCCAGGCAGGCGAGGTACTCAACCACCTTTTCATTCCCTGTGTAGGCGATTGGCTGCATGTTGCACATAAATATTATATTTGATCTGTGCTGTACGCCGCGAGGCTCATTACTCAATGATCTTTCCTGGGGGTAAATGAATCGCAAACCGCGCTAGCCCTCTACGTCATCACTGATTCANGCTCATTACTCAATGATCTTTCCTGGGGGTAAATGAATCGCAAACCGCGCTAGCCCTCTACGTCATCACTGATTCATCCCTGCGACCATTAAACACAAACGTCTGTAGCTCATTGGTTGTATCAACGAAACGAGTTCCGTGCCAACTTAAGTACAGAGCGCATCAAACGCAAATTCTTATTTGCAAAAACCAGAAATATTAAATTAACGTGGGAATGAAAGGGTTTTGCACTTTTAGGAGACCCCCTACTCCTTACATAATACCGTGAAATGCTAACACAAAAAATTAGGGCATTTCACTTCAACATATCTTATCCACGAAATCGGGTTAATTTAACTACTAATAGGGAGTAAATTGCAATTCCTACACCTGCAGAGTATCGAACTNATTTACCTCGTGACCCAGTTTCCCGCGCACGTGTACTAGGCTGGAGCCGGGTGTTCACCTCACAGCGTGTGCACAGTGTTACGATTTTTATATTCTGTTGATATTTATCCTTAACGGGGATATAGGGGCGTAACAAGTTATTGATAAGAGTTTATCTAAGGAACACTTTATAAAAGATGTTTATTTAACATTAAGGCTGTACAATATTATTTCAATATAAATATGATTGAATACGAACGGAGGGGAGGGGGGGGGAGCTATACAAAAANTACTGTTATGATTTTGATATTTTTGTTTATAATTATCCTTAACGGGGATAAATAAACTCTTATCAATAACTTGTTACGCCCCGTAACAAGTTATTGATAAGAGTTATGTAATGAACACTATACAAAAGAGGTTTATTTAACATTAAGTTTGTACAATATTATTTCAATATAAATATGATTAAATATGAACGGGGGGGAGCTATACAAAAATACTGAAATATTAAATGATATTATTTTATAAAGATTTAACCAGCCACGTTCTGAGTAAAGCCTAATTGGAGAGTCTCCACCTTTTTCACGATTACGGAGGCTGATTAAGATGGTGCAAGTCGACGGCCGGACACACCCATCTTCAGTGGTCTTCTCGTTCCAATGACCAGACGACAAAAGACACCGCCCACGGACTACACTGCCCTATATCGGCTGCGTTGTCCCCGCTTACTGGCCGGTGGAGGGGGTTTTTCTGTGGTTTGCGATTTCATAACTGATTTCAGTGATCACGGCCCGTGTCCTGGATAAATAAGTGAAGGTGTGACCAGGCAGGCCGCTCAGCTAAGGGCCTGACCACAACTCGTAGCAACGGGCACAGTGAGCCAAGGGCGTTGATCCATGTGCAGGGAAGGGGAGTCGGACCCTTATGGTATCTTAATAGGAAATGAAACACGCAGGAAGCCGGAAAATTCGCTAGTCCGGCGACCTCTAGGATAGACTTCCACAGTCGTTTGTGTACTCTTAGACACGCTGTGTATAGACAATTCGCGGTTTCTTCGCACTATTTGAATCAAAATGTTAAAAAATCACCCCATTTATGACGTTTTTGATTGTTTCCTAAATACGTCATTTATCACAAGCGTTTTATAATTGTGTTAACGTAAAAGTACCTTAATTTTGGTTAAATTTAACTTTTACTTGCAGTCCATCTATTAGTTAAAATATTCCATTTATAATTAATACGAATAAGAACAGGGATAAAATAGGTGTGTTGGTAGCGCCTAGTAAGAAATAGTTCTTATGCCATATTGCATTACACTTAGTGCGCACGGATTCGGNATAGGTGTGTTGGTAGCGCCTAGTAAGAAATAGTTCTTATGCCATATTGCATTACACTTAGTGCGCACGGATTCGATGCGATGTCCCTTTGGTGTAATTTTCTAGACTTCGTTAAGCTTCGTTTACATGAGAAGGGAGGGATATCCTGGAAGTAGAACTTCAGCAGGGCTTCAGAAAAGTTAGCAGTAACCGTTTANGTTTACATGAGAAGGGAGGGATATCCTGGAAGTAGAACTTCAGCAGGGCTTCAGAAAAGTTAGCAGTAACCGTTTAATTGACTTTATCGTTCATTGCCATGGTAGGGAGTCAGTTATGTTCCCATCTGGAGGAGGGGACGGGGGCGAACTCCATGGGCGGGGTCGTCAAGCCGCGTCTGGAATGCAACGTTTCGAGTTCGAATCACGGGCTGGGTCTTGGAGCTGTGTGCCGCTTTCAGGCGGAAGTTTAGGGTAGTAGGCACCGTTCTGCATAGTCCATTCGCGGCTTCTTCAAACTTTTTAAATCAAAACCTTTGGAAAATCACACCATATGTGACGTGTCTATTTGTTTCCTAAGTATGTCATGCATCAAAAGCGTTTTATACTTCCGTTAACATAAAAGGACCTTGTTTTTAGCCAAAGTGATTTTTCATTGCTATGTTATCTATAAATGATAATATTTAATTAATAAATAATATGAATAGAAACAGTGGGAAAATATGCGTGTTGGTAATACCTGTTAAGAAATAGTTCTTATGAAAATATTACCACACCGAGTGAGCACGAATGCGGTGCTGTGTCCCTTCCGTGTAATTCCCTATACGTGGCTAAGCTTTGTTTGCATGAGGCGGAAGAATATCTTGGAGGTAGAATTCTAGCAGGGCTTCAGAAAAGTTGGAAGAAACCATTAATGGACTATACAAACCGTATTGTCCTTGACGTCTGATGGAAATGAGAGAGAATTGAGACACTCCAGTGATTTTGGTCGGCGCTTAAGGGACCCGCATACCTGGCGCTTGAACTGTGTTGCAGATTGTCTAACATATACGTTTCTTTTTCAATGAGGCCGCAGTGACAAAGTGGCTAGAGCACTCACGTCCCACCAAGCCGAACTGGGTTCGAATCCCGGTGGGGTCGCTCCACGTGGGAATCGTGCCGGACGATGTTGCTGCTCACCTGGTTTTCTCCGGGATCTCCTGTTTCCCCCACCCTTGCATTCCGGTGCTGCTTCATACTCACCTCGCTTCATCCTCATCGGCTCTCAATATCCCCAATGTTAAGATCTGTCCGAACCTCTCCACTCCATGCACGTTTTACTACGACATTATTAAACGTGCGTCCAATGTGCTTATCTACGAAAAGAACACACAGTTCAGACGAGGCCTGTTGAGTGCTTCCATGACATCACGCACATTAGAAACACCATTTCAAAGCACTCCAACATAGCTAAATACTGCTTTTTCAAAGCACCGTATATGAAAATATGCGCGTCAGATACATACGAAAATACTCAGTTGGCCTGCATTGAACCTTGCCATAGACTTTCCACCAATAAAATGATAGGGTAACGGCTTAAGTCCCTTAGGTACACGCTGCACGATGAGAACACTGCACGGGAGTTCAGAGCCTTGCACTTAGTGGCGATGGCGCACTTTACGTACGCGGCAGTGTCGCCCTTATCGCTCCCGCACTTCTCGGCCTCACACGCGGAAAATACCTCCATCGAGGTCTTGAGCGACGGTGAAGGTGAAATGAGATGAAAGTAGGTTGCGCTCCGAGAAAAACCCGCTGGCTAGCGGCAACGTCCACCACGTTACCCGGTTTTCCTTGGTGGGAGGCGAGTAGTCAATTTACTATTCCATCGCCGTCCCCCGATGTAAACGAAATATTATAAGTAGGGACATCAAAATTTCGCGAAAAAAATTTCCGCTCACGCTAGATTTCAATACCCTATGGACGGTAAAGCAGTTTTATTTTGCTTATTGGTGGCGTGTCTTTGTGAGAAGACGTTTTTCCACTTTGAAAAAAATTTCCGCTCACGCTAGATTTCAATACCCTATGGACGGTATAGCAGTTTTATTTTGCTTATTGGTGGCGTGTTTTTGTGAGAAGACATTTTCCCATTTGACTGGCCAATCAGATTTAGGTAACTCCAGTACTGTACGTCTGTGATTCGCGTGCAGACACTAAAGACGCGTTAACACGGAAACCATCCAATCACGAACGTGGATCTGAGCTAAAGTGTTATGAAATACAACCGGTCGTGAATTCTTTTTGCGAAAATCGGGTGTCCCTAAACATTTACCGAAGGTCTTGGCACAGTAACAGCATTGTTTTCTATGTATATTTTGGGCAGCCGTTGAAGACATGCATGTAATCTTACACGACGTACTTGTTTTCACATCGTCAGTTGTTTGAATCGAAAACTTACAATAACACAATTTAACAAAACATGGCAACAGAACTCAACACAAAAAAAAAACACACGAACACAGTGAAAACTGTCAGGAAAATACAGTATCGCAATCGGTTAAATATTGAATATTTTCGACTGCGAGCATCCCCGTTGCTTCCTAGTTGTTTTTCAACATATGTACTCTGCGGTTGTTGTTTGTTTGTGGTGTTATTTGTCTATTGTTTTTTTTATTTAAGGTTGTTAGTGGACATAGTCATTTTAAACGGTAATGGTACTCATAATTTATGAGTACGATGAGTACCATTACAGTTTAAGTTGAGTGTGTCCGCTGACAAGCTTAAGTAAAAAAACAACAGATAAAGAACACCACAAGCAAACAGCAACCACAGAATAGGTTGAAAAAGAACTAGAAAGCAACGAGGACGCTCGCAGTAAAAAATCTTCTATATTTAACCGATTGCGATACTGTGTTTTCCTGACAGTTTTCATTGTGTGTCTTTTTTATTTATGTTTTGGCAGTTTTCTGTTCAGTTCTGTTGTCATGTTTTGTTAAATTGGTTTATTGTCAGTTGTCGGTGCAAACCACTGACGATGTGAAATCGAGTATGTTCTGCACGACTACATGCGTACCTTCGACGACTGCCCAAAAATTATATGGGAGGGGCAGCGGTGGCGTGGTGTCCAGGGCGCTCGCCTCCCACCACGGCGATCCGGGTTCGATCCCCGGCGAGTTCACTCCCGGATTCTCACATGTGGGAATCGTGCTGGACGATGCCGCTTGCTGGCAGGTTTTCTCGGGGTACTCCCGTTTCCCCCGCCCTTGCATTCCAGCACCACTCCATTCTAGGGTCTCATTTCTGTCATGCCCAGGGATGACGGTCACCTACGGGTCCCAGCTGGAAAGACCGTCACTCGGAGGGTGTTGCCTTGCCCTGGGTGCACTCCCCACACGCCATTATTATTATTATTAATATTACATGAGAAACAATGCTGTTACTGTGCCAAGACCTTCGGTAAAAGTTTTTCCGCGGGCTCGCAACCGGATTCTTCTCCACGGGCATAAACAAGTCGTGGTCCAACAGGGAAGGAAATGCAACACAAGATCAGATTTTCACATCTAGGAATTCGTGAATTTTTATATCTTCAATCACATTTGTGTATAAACATACAATTTTACCGAGAAACATACTTTAAACATTTCCTTGAGAGACAACCTCGAATTTTGCTTTAATTTTGTCCTGGGGGAGGGGGAGAGGAGAGTGGAGAGATTCCAGCAGCTTTTAACGACGAGGTGTTAAGAGACGATGAGGGTGAAACGAGGTGGAAATGGAGCTGCGCCGGAATGCAAGGGCGGGGGGAAACGGGAGATCCCCGAGAAAACCCGCAGACCAGTGGCATCATCCGGCACGATTCCCCACGTGCGAAAATCCGGGAGCGGTCCTGCCGGGAATTGAACCTTGTTCGCCTTTGGTGGGAGGCAAGCGCCCTANAGGCATACGATCAAAGTTAACCCCTCCTCCCCCTCATACAGCGTGATCTTACTATAATTAAGCGAACCTATCCTAACCGAAGCAAACCTAGGATGATGGGCATGTCAGAATTTAAGGGGAGAGTGGAGGAGGTGATTATCCCACATAACTCCCCCTCCCCCAAGAAAATTTAAGAAAGACAAGGAGATAATCAGAAGGTATAACACATACAGAAGTAAAAAGCGTTAACCATAAATTATTGCATAGGAATATTTCGAATATTCAAATTTCAAACAGTTCCAAATACTTCTTGAAAATTTATCGAAGAGCCATACGTCCACATTCAGCTTTCGCCAATGATCACAAATTTAAGCTCGTTGCCGGACATAATATTTTTTTTTAGTTAAATCTGCCTATCTAGGCCGCCAAACAGTAAACTTATTTTCTTTTGTGTCTCCTAACCGATAGAAATAACTTTTCACTTCGGAAGACAATTTTCTGCTCTTTATTTTCTTCCGTAGTGGGTAGTTTTGAAAGTGGAAATGGTTAAAAACGGGCGTTTTCACAATCGTTCTTACGTTCGAAAACTCCAGTAGGCTATGATATTATTTATGTAAATCGTAGATATGCAGCATACTTTTATCCTTATCGTGGCAGGAAAAAATGACGCGGTCGAATCTGAAAGACTTATTTAGGTGAATCGCCGATGGGATTGTACGTACGGTAAGGGTACTTAATACGCGCACTTGGATCGCCCTAAATGCACCCGCGCTTCTAAGGCCTCGGTTAGGCATAATGCAGCATGGTAAGCAGCGCACTTTAGCATCTGATGCACTACGTTTAGACTGCTTTTGTTTATCAGCAAGTTTTTTTTTCTTATAGAGCACGACGCAATGGAAGTGGTAAAAAATAAAGTCAAGCACTTTCGACTTTACGTTTTCGAGATGTTAAAACTTAGCCATTTAGCCAAGAATCAGTTAGAGCAGTGATTCCCAAAGTTTTATGAACTGCGACCCATTAAAAAAAAACCAAAGTTCAGGACCCACTTTAATGCCTTATGCGAGAAACGTACCGTTTCGCTGTTCCATCATGTTCACATTGTANGGTTACCGGTTGTCCCCCAAATCTAAGCTCAGTACAGACTCGGACGCACTGGGCCGCGAATGTGCTAAGAGTATGCCTTCATGCTTCTTAATTTTCCCGCGAAAGAAGGACAAGCCCGAGCGTGGTAGGAATATGTGGTAATGTGTAGTTCTGTGTGTCTTAAATTCATTTCGACCAGCATGACGGATTTCAAAATTCAAAGTTCCCGGTGGTGCCCTGCGAAAGAAAAGAGCCGGTTTAGATCTAGCTAGAAAGAAGTGCTCCAGGTATGACCTTTTAATAGGTATCTGTCACCTAGAGAGGAGGTTTGGTGAGGCCAGCACCGGTTCCACCGAGAACTTTGCTTAGGAATAGCATTTAAGAAACGTTGCACGTGTGTATACCAAATTCAGGTTCTCCACTTATCTCTAAAGCAAACTTCTTCGCAAGTGAAAATGGCAAAATCTGGTATTCTCGCGGACATTTTTAAGATAAGTGCAGCACACTTTACGGCATAATATTACATGGTCAACGCTGGAAGTCTCACAGATGCGCATTATCGTCGGGATGACGACGACGCGCCAGTTAGTGATTTGCGCCTAGAGGCTACGATGAGGCGTGGTGGGCATGCCTGGGTCGCCTTTAGCTCTTCCGTGCTTCTAGGTCTCGGACGTGCAAGATTTCCTTCAGCAAGAAGGGATGCTGGAAAAATATCGATATATCGAAATTGCGATATTATATCAATGATATATCGATATAAATCGTCGACATATTTCAAAAACATTTTATTGAAATCTATTTCTTTTTCCAAGTGCCGGTATCGGAAATAAATATTTTTAAAATGCTCTATTTTGAATACAAAAATAAAATTAAAAATTATTATGTTTATTTGGCAACATGCGCCAAAAACAGGCGCCACATCCACATCTTTCAGCAATGCCTCGTGTCCTCAATATGTAATATTCCAAGCAACTTTACACTTTTAGAGTCCTCTAATACATAAAATATCGGGTTCCGGCGTACCGAAAATCGATATTTTTCTTTAAATATATCGTTTTGTAAAAAACGTTGGTTACAAGTAACCAATATAAATAATTTCCATATGCTTTACCAATACCAACATCCCTACCAGCAAGGCGGCCACCTTAAAGCTGCGTTTGAGTACGAGAGACGCAGAAGCGATAATTGCGATAATGGCGAAAATCCCTCGCGCATCAAGTACGACATCGCCTCCAAGTGCAAGGTTATGAACTGACGTGCGGTGTTCTCGACGCACCGCGTGTACCTATGGGACTTTGTGCGGTGACCCTACTATTTTATTTGTGGGAAGTCTGTAGCAAGGTTCAGTGCGTGTCCTTAGAGTACTTTTGTACGTATATAACGCGTATATTTTGAAATACAGCGCTTTGAAAAAGTCGTTTTTAAACCATTTAGAGTGCTCTGAAATTGTGTTTTTTAATTTGCGCGACGTCTTAAAAGTAATATACGGGCATAGTCTGAAGTGTGTGTTGTTTTCGTAAACAAACCTGGATTTCGAACACTTCGCAACGTAGTTCGGGCGTTTGGTAAGACGTGGAAACTAGTATCTCTCCGCCCACGTCGGAGTGCGACGTGAGTACGCGGGAGCACAGAGTCACCTGGCGGAAGATTTGACATGTTCAAAAATTCAACGGTCCGGGCCTTCTTGATCCCTCTCTCCCGCTGAACGGGACTACCTCTTGCGGGGCGAGTATTTCCGGCATTTCAAGTTCTGTAAACCCCCCCCCCCNTGTAGGTCGCCGGACACCTTCGCGGATTATTCTCAAAAAATAAGGTCATCGCTGCCTTCGAAGGGGCAGCTCGCAGTACGCTATTATCGCGAACGGAGCTGATTCCAGCCGGGCTACAAGTTGCCCGCTGTGGTCGCAGGTGGCGTAACTAGTTAACGATCGAGTGAACACTTAAAATACAACCTTCGAAAAAAAAAAAAACAAAATATCTCAGTGCGTAACTGCAAATTTTTTTTTTTTTTCCACCGTTAAGCACTTACAGAAAAAAGTAGTTCTATGTCCAAGCATCCTATTAAGGCTGATTACATATTAGTAGCAGCTGATATCGATTTCGTTTAAGGGGCCTCCCTAGTTATATGGATGTCACTGTAAGCAACTGTGTCTATTCTATGGTTAACATAAATTTGTAATTATATTTTATTTATAAATTATAATGTTCCATTTATAATTAATATTAATAAAAAACAAGGAAAGAATTTGTGTGTTGGTAATGCCTAGAAATTAATAGTTCTTATGCAAAATATTGTTTCACTGAGTGCGCACTGTCCCTTTGGTGTAATTTTCTTAACTCGGTTAAGCTTTGTTTGCATGAGGCGAAGGAATAGGTTGAAAGTATAACTTAAGCACAGCTTCAGAAAAGTTGGAAGTAACCGTGAATGGATTATACTAAATATACGAGTGTTTATTATTTTAAGTACGGCAGAGGTAAGCAAGGTTTGTGAAACCACTAATAGTGGGTCAGACTTTTGTTAAAATAGTTTTATGTTTTACATGTCCTTAGTTAGGGTAATCTTAAACGTTTTTCAAAGAATTTGCAATATTTATTTTAACATATAAATGCAATAGAAATCCGTTGATTTTCCTTGGCTGAGAGACTACTTTAAAATATGTATATTATAGGTCTGATTTAAACAAATGTGTTTCATATGTTTACTTCTTAATTAAAAATCGTTCCTCTCAAACATTTATTTTGATTAAATAAACCGCTTCTGATTTCATGAGAATGTCTTTCCCGGAGAAAATGGTTCTGAGTCCTTAAAACCTTATAAATACACGACAAAAATTATGTTCTCCGCTCCTCTCTTTATACACAAATTACCCACCCTTTAGTCTCTATCGCTTGATTCTTTTGACTGATTTTCCGGCATTCTCTTGAGTAACTTCCAACTCCCTACCCTTTTCCCGATGCATTTTCCTCCACCGTAGCTTTCCCCGCATGGTTTGCTTCCAATTACTACATTCCATTTTGCCTACTAACAAAAAAAAAAAACATTTTTCCTAAATTATCTCAATAACTGAAACAAAATTGTTTTTTTTTTTCTGCCAACCACGAGTNAAAAAAAAAAACATTTTTCCTAAATTATCTCAATAACTGAAACAAAATTGTTTTTTTTTTTCTGCCAACCACGAGTTTTCTAAGCGGAATTTCTTGAGACATCATCTTCGAGCAATGTCAGTTAGTAACCGGAAGAACGTATGCAGTGTGTTGAGTTTTGAGGGCGCTGGTAATCAAAACAAACTCATCGTTTTATATTTGTACGAAACACCGTTCAACTTGTAGACATTAGGTACTTCCTCTTTCCTGGCATAGTTTTTTTTAGATAGCATAGTTTGTGCGTTATGGCATGTCGAAATCACCAAATTGTGTAGAAATAAAAAAAAATCAAAAAAACAACTACAGAAAATTTAGCAAGGGTGACTGAAAGGAAATGTCTTAATTTATTTAAAGGTATGCTCCGCAAGGTTTATTTTAAAAACAACCATAGACTTCTATAAATAAAAATTACGTAAAAATTACCTTATTTTAAGCAATTTAAAAAAATTACAAAAACATTCCATAGCTTGATTTCAAAGACCTCGTAAAATAACTCGTCGTACCTTATTTCAGTGTGAATTATTTCAATTATGTAATTGGGTTAGTTTTTATTTATGAACGTCCCAAAAACACTAAAACTGTGTTTTTGACAAAAATATGCGGTCTAAACATTTCTTATGCGAGGAAATGGTTCTTGTAAGTAATGTCTACAAGTTGAACAGTATTTTGCAAAAATAGATAATAGTGAATTTTTTTAGTAATCAGCACACCTAAGACACGGCAACGTGTCATATGAGAGGTATGTTACGATAAGGCCATATGGTATTTGAATTTATCGTATGCGATACCCAACGAAAATATTAAATTCCTCTGGTTGGTAGGGTATGGCAGTGTATATAAATCGAGGATTAATGCCCTGACGAAAGGAATTATTGGAATGTGGGTCAGAGGAGAGGTTTGGTCAGCTTTTGACATCAGGGTCTTGAGAGCCAGTGAGGGTAAAGCGAGGTTAGTATGGAGCAGCGCCGGAATGCAAGGGTGGGGTAAACTGTAGATCCCCGAGAAAACCAACCGACCAGCGGCATCATCCAGCACGATTCCCACGTGGGAAAATTCAGGAGCGATTACGCCGGGAATCGAACCCGGTTGGCCTTGGTGAGAGGCNGGAGGCGAGCACCCCAACCGCTGCGCCACCGCGGTCGTACGTGGGTTAATGAAATTGGAATGTCTAACCACGTGTTTCCGATGCAATATGCAATGTATCTCCCATTTCATGCAATCTTTGCAAACAGTGTTCACTTTAAATTTTTCTTCTTCTTATTGAATATTGCCTCCGGTGAGTATAGTCCATTAATGGACACTTAAAATTTTCCTGAAGACCTGCCTAAGTTCTACTCCCAGGATATGCCTCGTCTCATACAAACAAAACTTAACTAAGTCTAGAAAAAGGGACAGCACGCCGTATTGATACGCACTCAGTTTAATATTTTGTATAAGAACTATTTCTTACTAGGATTACCAACGAACCTATTGTCTCCCTGTATCTATTAATTTTAATAATATATATTGTAATCTATAGATGAAATATAATTAAAGGTTTAAGTTAACACAAGTAAAAAACCCTTGTGATACATTAAATATTTAGGAAACGACAAAAAACGCTATGCNCCCTTGTGATACATTAAATATTTAGGAAACGACAAAAAACGCTATGCATTGGATGATTTTTCAAATGTTTGAATAAAAAAGTGTGAAGAAACCGTGAATAAACTTTACTGTATGTGTGTATCCCAACATGTTATGTGGGGAAACAGTGTATTTGCAAATAATTTTTGACCAAAAATTNACTTTACTGTATGTGTGTATCCCAACATGTTATGTGGGGAAACAGTGTATTTGCAAATAATTTTTGACCAAAAATTTTGTCGACTTTCGTTTCATGCCACGACGAAACAATTAAGTTGAAACGATTGTCTACACTAAAACTCGCTGGTGTGTCGTAGCATGGTTCTTGGTTGCTGATCTGATCACCGGGGAATGACAGTCCTGTTCTCGAAAGAAGAATCACCGGTCGACAAGAGTGGCCGGACACAGGTCATGTTAACCTGTTCCGCGAAAAACTCCTTTTACACTGAAGAGCCAAAAAAAACTTGGTACGCCTGCCTAATATCGTGTAGGGCCGCCCGAGCACGCAGAAGTGCCGCAAGACGACGTGGCATGGACTCGACTAATGTCTGAAGGTATGCAGGAGGCAATTCACACCATGAATCCTGCAGGGCAGTCCACAAATCCAATCTGCGCCAATTTCAGAAAGGGTTGCACGTCTGTCACGTTTAATGATTCTCTTTAGCTTGTGTACTACACTGAACCGTCAAGTATTCGCCTGGAGTGGTTTCGGGAAACCATGAAAAATCGAAATCAGGATGGCCGTATACCGGTTTTCGCACCCAGGTCCTCCCGAAGGCAGCCCGACCTTAGGCAAAAGCGTTAAGGCTCCCGCCTACGTGGTGCTTGAACTGCGTTTCAGAGTGTTTGAAATACAAGTTTTTCCATGAAATTATTAAACGTGCGTCTAATGTGCTTATGATATACGAAAGGAACACACACTTCAGACGAGGGCTGTTGAATACTTTCAAAACGTTCCGCACGGCACGTTAGAAACACCAATCAGAGTACTCCACAAAACGGTTAAAAACGGCTTTTTCAAAGCTCTGTTTCTCAAAATATGTGCATCAGATACATACAAAACTACTCGAGGGCCCTTCACTGAACCCTCCTACAGATTTACCACTAATAAAATAATAGGATCACCGCTGAAAGCCCCGTAGGTACACACAGTGCGACTACAACTCTGCACTTCACTGTCAGTTCGGAGACTTGCGCTTGACGGCGATGGTGCACTTGATGCTGGTGCCAGTGTAACGCTTACAGTTCCCGCGCTTATCGGCCAAAAAAAAAATGAGAAAAACGACGCAGGCAGGCCGACCCCTTAACACGTAGAGAAGAAAGCACAATTCAGTTTTCACGGCCGGTGACGCTAAGATCTGCCAGAATTCTGACTCCATTCTGCTTCTCCACTACATCGCGGGAAACTTGAAAGTTTAGCGCCACTTCTTCAAATTTGGACCTGTCCTGTGTCAAAGCATTACACTCCCCCCCTCCCTCCTCCATAAGCAAATATGATCCAGCAGCTGTCAGTAGACGTTAGCTTCGCCCAGTTGTGGACTCCCTCCTCCTCCCACCAATCCCTCCACGAGCGATAGAAAGTTGCACGGCCAACTTTTTGAGACCGGCTGCTGAACCGGAATATGTACATTTAGCTAGAGCTGGTTCACGGTTAAATAAACTACTTTTGCAAACTACTTTTTTTAAAAACCACTGTCTGTAACTGCGTAAGTACTAACGTTAATGCTGCCGTAATTTCAGTAGTTTTAACAGCGATTTTCGTAATGTAGTTATTAAATTGCCCTTCTTGGTTTTCTACGCTTTAGCGTAATAATTAGCGTAGCTCTGCACTTTTTAGGTTGATCGAAGCATTTTATACTACAGGTTGTTCACAATAAACTGAGCACTTTGGAAAGCCCTTCTTAAGATCTACTTGTACGCGCATTGTGTGTTCTCCCGCCAAATGTAAAGCAAAATTGGCATGGTCTCATAACTTTATCCATGCGTCGGTATAGTGAAACTGTAAAATTATTAGAAAAGTAAATATTTTACAAATTTGCTCATTTTTAAGATTATATGCATAAAAAACGAAAAGGAAAATAAATAATTTCAGTATACACAAATGTTAACCTAACACATTAAAATAAAGTTTAACATATAGATCTACTTTCCCTCCGTCGTTACCAACTTTGCAGAGTACATGCCAGTCAGCGTGCCCGTTTAAATATATGCAGATAGAGCAGTAACATTTTTCAAAGGTTGATTTAAAAAGTACTGAATAAACTGTGGATATCCTTTAGTAATAAAGTCTATAGGAATGTTATTTTTATCTGTGGCGGAAGGATACGNTACTGAATAAACTGTGGATATCCTTTAGTAATAAAGTCTATAGGAATGTTATTTTTATCTGTGGCGGAAGGATACGTAATGGGTAGAAAGGAGAAAGTAAGGAGAGTTTCGAATGTGTTCAATTAAGCGTGAACCAATTACAGCAGAGAATGNTAATGGGTAGAAAGGAGAAAGTAAGGAGAGTTTCGAATGTGTTCAATTAAGCGTGAACCAATTACAGCAGAGAATGTCGTATGCCGTAGAAAGAGTCACATATCAACTAAAAAACATATGCGTTAATTACAACCCACAGATTTCTCATGATAAAAACAAATATATTGACTCTTTATAAAAGGTTAATCAACGTAATTGTATTAAAAAACAAAAACAACTAAAATATTAGTAACTCCAACTATTTAGCGTGCATTTAAAGCCGAAGTAGATATCCAACGTAAAAGAGAAAGCTGTGATATGATAATTGGTATAATAAAATACACCATGCTAAAATTCTACATTAAGTAATGTCAGTGCCCGCTGCAAAGTACGGAAGTGAAACATGGGTAACAACAAAGATACGCACAATAGTACATAGTGCGGAGATGGCATATGTGAGACATGATCCAATTTACACAGATTAATATGAAAAGTGAAAAACATAAAAATATCAGAACTAGGATTAGTTTCACTGAATGATGAAGTCGAAAACGTAGAAGAAAATAACTATAAAGATCATATGAACAGAATGGACCATGACAGATTCCCTAGAATGTTAAAATGAAATATTTTGTGTTACTATTATTTTGAAAATAAGTTTATTGCCCACTTAAACCATGTCAGTTTACATGTAGTAATACTTGTTTGCCAAAATGTGGTGGGAATCAGTTGATTGCTTCCCGAGGTATGACATAAAAGTGGAGCTACTGACAAAATGGTGGGAAAAAGGCCTTGTGTAGACACATTATGGTTGTAATATATGTAGGCTACTGCCAGCATACGAAGTTTGGTTAAACTTGGTTACATGGTTTCGTACATATAGCATAGTAATGAAAATGTTCATATGGCCACTAGTTTGCAAAATCAGCATCTGGCCAACTCAACATATGTAAGTTTACGTGGAGCACCGTAGTATTTCTTGTTTGCCAAATTATGTAGGAATCGGTTTATCGTTTCCCGAAATATGACACAAAAACTTAAATTTTTTTTCAAGTGGTGCTATCTTACAAGACGGTTGACAAAAGAGGCAATGTATTAGCATATTTAATTCTCGTAGTCGGTACTTTCATCATTATAATTTTGGTCGAAATTGGTCAAACAGTACGGTATACACATATACAAAAAAAAAGCCTAAAATATTTACATGTCCACCATGTTTAAAATAAGCTTCTTATCCATTTAAATCGCATATGTTAACGAGGCATGCCATTGTATTAAATTCTTAAAAGCAAGTTTAGTTGACATTGGTTACATCGTTTTATGCATATATCATAGTAATCATAATGTGTGTATGGCTACCATTTTAGAAAAAAGTGTCTGACCCACTAAAAACATATCAGTTTACATGATGTACTGTAGCTTTTTTTTTTTTTTTTTTTTTCAAATTTGGTGGGAATTGGTGGATTGTTGTCCTAGATGCGATACAAAAACTTGAATTTTTACGTGGCTCTATTTTACAAAATGGTGGACACAAAAGGCAACATAGTGGCATTTTAGTGCTTGTAGTTGACACTTTCAGCATACCAAGTTTGGTCAAAATTGGTTGAACTGTATGATATATACATCACTAAATCACCTTAGAAGATTTAGATTGCGGTCATATTGAAAATAAGTACCTTATTCATTTCAGTCCTATATGGTAACCTGGCCTTCCATAGCATTAGTTACCTGCGAAATTTGGCGGGAATCTGTTTGGTAGTTTGCGAGATATGATGTACAAACTTAATTCTTTATGTAGGGCTATCTTCCAAAATGGCAGACTAATAATAATATTCCTCCGTAAATAAAATATTAACATGATGAACTGTCAAAATAAGAAATTTTTTATTTGAATTTATTAAATGGTTGGATTTCCTTTTAAGTACTTTATGTGTACCGAGTTCCGTGAAATAAGGTTAACGCGTTCAAAAGTTATTAAGGGGGACATACATCCCAAGCAGACATTCGCATGATTGCAAAAGCCTATCTTTGCAAGGAAAGTGGGCTAAAAACTATAGGATGCGTATTATTTTTTTATCTATGTACTCGAGGGTTCTGTGATTTTTACGTCTGCAGCCCGCGGAAAAGTCCACGATAAGGATTGCCATAAAAAAAAAATGGACTCCACAGCTCTGAAGCATGCTCACAACGATCACGTCTGGAAGCTGAACGTTGTGAGTGTAGCAGAGTGACAAACACTCAATTTTTAATTAGTGTTGTACTAATTTTATTATTTACTGTATTGACTTCGAATTTCTTTGTAGCCACCGCTGAACAGGATGGCCAAGGGATTTGCTGTCAGTTGCAAACGACTTGGCTTAATGTATTACTTTAAAAGAAAATATGTACGAACGAAAGTCGTAAATATCTTCTGATCTCTGGGAAATGATAACCACACATGGTTCCCGCTTTTAATACAGCGTCAGAATGGATAGGCGAGACCTGAAGCTCAGTGGAGTCAGCTGCCGTCAGCGAGGCCAGCTGGAGTGAGTGTGTGCAGATATTTGGGCGGCTCTTTACATCGAGGTCTTGAGAGCCGATGAGGGTTGAAGCGAGGTGAGTATGGAGCAGCGCCGGAATGTAAGGTCGGGGGTAATGGAAGATCCCCGAGGAAACCCGCCGACCAGCGGTATCGTCCGGTACGACACCCACATGCGAAAATCTTGGAGCGACCCCGTCGGGAATCGAACCCGATTCGCCTACGTGGGAGACTAGTAGTCGAACCACTTCACCACCGCGGCCCCGAGGCTAGCTTGAGAACGATGATGTGAGGTGAGTAGGGATGGCCATTGATGTTCGATGTTAAAAAAAATATCGATAGTTAAGATTGTTGTTCGATGTTTAAAAAAAATATCGATAGTTAGGATTGATGTTCGATATTTAAAAAAAATATCGATAGTTAGGATTGATGTTCGATGTTTTACCGTCTATATTTGTTGGTCGATTTTTATCGACCATCAAAGGTTTTCAATCTATGTGACGTCGATGCCAAAATCGATGGGTTAATGTCGATGTTCCAACCGTAGAGGTGAGATGTGGCTGGAAAGGAGGCGGAGCGCTTTGGTAAGGGAGTCAGGTGTACCGCGATGAAACTCAATGAACATAGACAAAGTCTGCAAAGTTTCTCAAATGTGAAAAATAGTTATCAGATCTTCCAGGGATCGAATCTACATCGCCGTGTTTGAAGTTCGGTGTGTTAATCCTACAGCCTTTCTATAGGTTGTTCACGGCAAAATGAGCACTTTTGAAAGCCCTGCTTAAGATATACTTGTAAGCACATAGTGTATCATTCCGCCATATGTAAAATCAACATTTCCAATGGACATGAATACATTATCCATGCGTCAGTACAGGAAAACGGCAAAATAATTATATAAAAATAACATTTTACAAAATTAATAATTTTTACATTTATATGCATTTAAAAATTTTAAAGAAAAATATATTATTATAGTGTTAACAAATGTTTAACGAACACTTTTAATTCAATGTTGAGACATGGAACTATTTTCCCTCCGCTGTAACCAACTTTACTGGGGGCATGCCACTACGTGTGCTTATTAACAATACACACAGGTAGGGATAGTGATATTTTTCAAATGTTGATTTCAAAAGTGTTCATTTTACAGTGAACAGCCTTTATCGTAAAATGCATTTCACTTGACTTGAAGAAACGTGACGTTGACGCTCAAGATGATCTAGAACGTACTGAAGATCACGGCTTAGAGTGACAGCCATCGAGACTATGGCGGTTGCTTTGGTTGAACATTCCTCTGCGGTTGGAAAGCCATATTACATTTTGAGAGGAGAAGTCTGTTACTAGCACAAAACAGTAAATTTATCTTACTTTCATACTGAGACTTTCTTGCGAAACACTGGATTACCTTGGCAATTGGCAAATCGCAAAAAGTAAGTACTTTTCGGTTTAAATTCCGAAGAGTAAATTACTTGTATAACAAAGGAATGAAACGATGTTAACAAATGCATCATGACCTTCAGGTGTCGTAACCTTCTTTCCAGGTGCCAAATTCAACTACATTTTAGTTACAAAGGCAAGGCGTGTTCATTCAGACTACCTAAATGTACCGAAAGTAAACATGAAAGAAGGAAATGGTAAACAGTCGTGTTATATACAGAAAACAACGAACGAAAAAAAAAAAAATTGTAATCAGCTTTTTTTTCACAGAATTGCAAAATACGACGGCGAATCCAATGTCCTGTTTGTGAAAATAAGGAACTCAGCTCGTGTGATATTTACTGACTTAAATTAAGTTACTTCTCTTCTTTCAGCTGATACAGTACACCTACAACCACTAACTTGTAGCTGGCTGCTTCATGGTAGCTCAGGGAAAATCACTAGTAAATTACTGTATCTTGCTGCTAAATATTGGTACAATGTCACTGCTTCTGACACAGTAAATATCAATAAAATGGCTTTTTTTATTTATTTTTTTATACCAATTCGGTCGTTAGTCACTAATTAACTTTTGAATTGCATTCTGTATAATCCAGTCAACGACTACAGAACCCGCTACTGAACTATGCTTCAAACACAATGTGTTATCGGATCCTGACACGACTTCATGAAAATCGATTAACTCTGAAAACACTAAATAAACTCACCAGTCTAATCATCTCGTAGGCTTGTCCTCAGCGAAAAGTATTTCGAGACGTTTTCTATCTTCTAATTAACAAAATTTGAAGCGTTATTTTTTATTGTAACGAAATTAATTTATGCATACATATTATACATTTCAGATTATTATAGATTACATATTATGTGGTGTATACAATTTTTTAATATTATATAGTCATCACCAAAAAATAAAATTGGAGTTTTACACTGCATAATTATTCACATAATAATTAAAGGCCACGGGATCCCCAAGACTTTGGTGGGCTCCAAACCACTTGTAAATGACTTTACTCTCATAAATAATTATATCGGAGGCTAAGCACGAATCATAAAATGGCCCGGCCCCCTTATCACCTCAGGGTGACGATTTAGCGAATGTTTTATGGAAAACAGAAACAATTAACTATGTTAAATTGGTATTACCGTTAGGAAACTTTTTTCTATTAGTAAACACCCCCGGATACAAGTCACCTCTGAGCCAGATATAAGCTACAATTTAAAAAAATATTTTTACCATTTTACATTTACAGGTTCATTTTATACAGTATTATAAAAACAACTAAACTCATTCTAGTAAAAGAGTTTATCGGGGAGCCTAGCAAAAATTGATTAAAAATAATAAACGCTAATCAGATATTTATTGCTGACGTATTTTAAAATGTTATAGATCAAATTTCAACCTGTAAACCGTTAAAAATGTTTTGGTTATCAGAATGTTGATACTCATAGACCCACAAAATACACTTTGTAGCAAGATTTTTAATTGATATTAGTAGAATTTTCAGTACTAATACAAATATATATAATGAGTATTACATTTGTTTCGAACTTTCTTCAAAACTACAAACATGTTTAACAGCAGTGTGATTTCGTGCCTGAGCAAATAATCTATCCCAAATGCTAAAGGGAATCATTATTTGTAAATAGTTCCGGTAGGTTTTTTTATATTTTTTAAATTTAAAACTACCTGTTGTTCGACATAAATAGTGACAGTACCTACATACAGTACTATTGTCTGTGCATAAGCAAAGTTGGTCTTCACTTTAAGCTGCAGCGAGTCTTGACCCTAAATCAGTAAAATTTTCTACAAAAAAAACGTTATTCCATTACTTACTAAAGTGTTTCAATTTACCTAAAAGTTCTCTCTATTGGTTTTGCAGTGAATTATTTTCTCCGGGCACTGATTCTCAGTAGATTCCACTGATTCTTCAACCAGTATAAGTTTATTAACTGAATTAATCTGTGAGCGACATTTTACTGATTGAAATATTTATTTCTGTTTAGAGTGAGTGAAATAAAATGCAGTAAATATAAATAAGCGGAAACATGACGACACAGACATGTTCAACGTCGTCCCTATCTGCGCAGCTGATTTTAGTAACATTTATTGTTTCTGCCAATGGAAGGAGACATAAAAATAGCTCGTACACAGCGAAGGAATTTTCCTGACAAGAAAAGATTAGTTTTGTTTACGGGAACATAGGGCAACAAAGTTTCACACGTTGTTCAGATTTAGTTCTGTCACATCTTCCGACAGGGTTATTGTTTACACTTTCAATTATGTGTACGTATATCATTCCACGAGTCTTTGTATATAGGCCTACAGTAAATACATATACTTATGTATGCGCACACGCACGCAGTTAGAACATGCTATTAAATTTATTATTATTACAAGCGTATTTAGTTGAAATACTCTAACCAAATCTTAACCTCCGCACATTTTTTCTCAAGTCATGTCATGCGTGGATGTTAAGACTTTTGGTGTGCTCTCAGACAGCGTAACACCCCTCCCCCCCTTAAAATTCTTATATTTCCCCTAGGGTACCACCATGGAGAATCGGGTTCGATTCCCGGCGACGTCGACCCTGGATTTTCGCATGGGNCATTCCGGTGCTGCTTCATACTCACCTCGCTTCACCCTCATCGGCTCTCAAGAACTCGACGTTAAGAGCCACCCAAGTCTCTTCACTCACTCACTGCTTAGGGTAAAGTCCTTGCGAATGAAGTTCGCGGTGAGGTCGCAGACCGACCCGCCTATTCACATACACTCGTGCGCGCACACGCCCACCGACACGACGTCGGTACGTACGGGCTGCCTTGTTGCATCACGCGTATTGCAACGCGACCTTAATATACCTCGCGACACGACCTCCGCCAGGGCGTGTTGTGGGCGCCGCACTCCACGATCGGCTTGACAGCGCGTATCGGGAACTCCAGCGAAACTGCCTCCACACTGGCCAGCAATATGGCGGGACATCGGTTATAAATCAGCGCCTGGAAGATAATGCCCGCCGGACGGCGGCACGGCCAGCAGGGGATCTTCAGTAGCACGCAACAGCCAATCAGATACAAGGTCCCTTTTCCTCAGCATCGCGTGGCCAATCGGCGAACAGGTTCGGCCACGTCCACGGTCGACACGGCGCACATAACATGCGTAGCGTAAGGAAGTGAAAACCTGTGTTTTTGAAATTGCAACGTCCACAACTAGTATTTAAGATATTCGCGGTTTCTTCACGCATTTTGATTCAAACCTTTGAAGAATCACCCTATGTGTCACGCGTTTGCCTATTTCCTAAATACGTCACTTATTAAAAGCGTTTTATATGTGCCATATGTGCAGTTAAATTGAACTTTTACATTTATATTTTGTCTATAAAATATAATACTTTGTTATTAATTCATGTGAATATGTACAGGAAGAAAAAAAAGGTGTGTTGGTAATGGCTAGTAAGAAATAGTTCTTATGGAAAATAATATAACAGTGAGTGCGCACGAATCCAGCGCGGTGTCCCTTTGGTGTAATTTCCCAGACTTAGTTAAGCTTTGTTTGCATGAGGCGGAGGAATATCCTGGAAGTAGAACTTTGGCAGGGCTTCAGAAAAGTTCTAAGTAATCGTGAATAGCCTGTATTTGGCGTGACTTACTTGGCGTAACATGCTTGATTTGGCGTTAAGATGGTCATATTAGTATCTTACGTCAAGTTTTTAACACCGGTCAATGAGAACGTGAAACGTCATAATAACTGCTGAATTCAATACAGGCAACTTATGCGTGCAGAAATCCCTGTGATAGCAAAAATTACTTCCTATCAGTTTGCTCTTTTCTAATTGGTCGTGCAAGGATTTTTTTTTCTTTCTCTTCAACGTCGATTGTGGACGGACGGTTTGCTTGTTATGCTGTGTAAGCAATGTTATTTGAACCAAGTCGATTGTAGACTGGGCCTTCGCCTAGATCAAAGCAACCGCCACGGCATTCGATTCCTGTAATTTCTGTGATTTTGTAAACGTACGTACATTTTTGGTACTCACAGCTAAAATAGTGGCGTAACTGGTTCACGCCCCGCCCTACTGTGAAAGACGTTGTGGTAACGAGTCTCGGTAACGCGTGCGTGTAAATTTTCGTTCGCCCTACCATCAGTGACAACTGATTTTTTGACCAAACTCGGCATTTCTGCACCGACCCCAGGCGCTGCTGTTTGTTCATTGCCTTCGTGGTGACCTCTTTAGCTTGTGTAATACACTGAAGAGCCAAAAAAAACCTGGTACACCTGCCTAATATCGTGTAGGACCCCCCGAGCACGCAGAAGTGCCGCAAGACGATGTGGCATGGACTCGACTAATGTCTGAAGGTATGCACGAGGAAATTCACACCATGAATCCTGCAGGACAGTCCACAAAACCAATCTGCGCCAATTTCAGAAAATGTTGCACATCTGTCACGTTTAATGATCCTCGTCAGTCGTCGTTTGTCCCGTTCTTTCACGATCTTTTTCCGGCCGCAGCGATGTCGAAGATATTGATGTTCTACCGGATTCCCGATATTCACGGTACACTCGTGAAATGGTCGTACTCGAACATCCAAATGCTATCGCAACCTCGGAGATGATATGTCCCATCTCTCGTGCGCCGACTATAACACCACGTTCAAACTCACTTAAATCTTGGTAACATGCCATTGTAGCAGCAGTAACCGATCTAGCTGCCGACCGCATCGCGTTACTCTGATTGGTTCCATACCTCTGTTATTTGCAAACGCATCATATACCAGTTTTTTTGGCTCTTCAGTGTAATATTTTGCATGAGAACTATTTCTTACTGGGCATTACCAAAGCACTCCATTTTTGCCTGTTTTATTCTTATTAGTTATAAATGAAATTTTGTAATTTATAGATAAAATGTAAGTAATAGTTCAATTTAACGAGAAAAAAAAACACTTCTATGTTAACTGAAATACAAAACGCTTGTCGCACACGCCATATTAAGGAAACAACGAAATACGTAATATATACGGTGAGTTTTTAAAGGTTTGATTCGAAAAGTGCGAAGATACCACAAATAGAATATACGCACTCATCATAGCAACAAGAAAGTACGACTGTTGAAGTAGATTCTAGAACCACTTGAACTCGCGAAATTCCCGTGTCTGTAGAACAAGATTGCCACCTTTTTTCCATTGGAAAATTTCCTGACATTTCCCGATTTCCATAAAAAAAATTATCTTTTTTTCCTCTAATCTTTTGCTAACATCTTTTTTTTCTGTAAAGATTGATGCCTTTGCATTATAACATTATTTTACACCAAAATACTTCTATGATCTTACAATATTACCCCCTTCACAAATTACAAAGAAATATGCCTAAACATTTTGTCCACAGTCATCAAAACAATTTTCAATTTTGGTAACGGTGCACGGTTTATGATAGAACTGCGAAATATAGCATGAATATCACAGAATTCCATAAAATTTAGGTAACATGTTCGAAATTCCCTGATTTCCGTGACAGTTTTCGAATTCCCCGACATTTCTTTGTTTTTCAAGTTTTCCAGATGAGTGGCAACCACCTAGAAAAGAGTTCCACACATGCTAAAACTTCGAATTCCTACGTACATGCCGTATTTTTACTTTGGTTTTTGGTATTGGTAAGGTTAAGACTGTTCCAATTCACCGAATTTGACTGCAGATACGTTGAAACTGCTTCACTTTAATCAGTAAAATTCTACTTTAATCGTTTTAGTTGTTGGTATTCACTGATTAAACAGTTATTTCTATTGAGTCCTATTGAATCGCACTGGCCTGGCAGTGAAACCCCAGTACAACCCACTGCTTCGCTAGTAGACAACAGCTCATTTACTGAGGATTCAGTAAAATAATTCTCTTGGATGAAATTATTAATTTCAGATTTCGATTGTAAAACGTGTAAAAATCCGGCAAATAGTTTCGACATGTTTTTTTTCTACTGTGTGATAATTAGAAACTGTAGAAATCAAGATTTTAAAAAACCAGAATTTAAAAAAAAATGTAACTCGTAAGAGAGTCTTACGAATAGCGATTTGCTTTGTGGAGCGGAAACACTTGAGTATCGCGAGGAAAAGTAAAAGAAAAGTTGACGACAATATGTGTGTCGAGCTTGAAAATCCAGTTCGGACGCTCAAGGGGCGCTCGGAAGGATGTGTGTTTGTCGGTGGTTTTGCATTGCCATCCGCCGTGTGGAAGGGAAAGGATATCACAACAACCAGTCTTAAACCCAAGAAAAGAAATTTCCAACGCTTGTAAAACCCTGCACTAGCCCGGGACCTAAACCGAGACCTTCTTTGCCCTGATCACAAGACTAATCTAAACAGCGTGAACGTTGAAGCAATTAAAACTGGCCGTTTGGACATCTTCACCTAGAATTTCACGAACGAAAGAACACACGAGCGCAAAAGGTTCGATTACGCATAAAACAGTAAAGGTTGTTTTGGTATGNGAATTTCACGAACGAAAGAACACACGAGCGCAAAAGGTTCGATTACGCATAAAACAGTAAAGGTTGTTTTGGTATTTAAATGTCCAAAGTACGGGTAAACATATTTTTTTTAAAATCATGCAGTCGCAATATTGAGGAAATGAGGCCAAAGAGGAAGACGGAAAAACTGAAATGCAATGGATGCATGGAAGAGATTTAACAGAAAAATTATAGGTTAACACAAAAAAATGTATATTACAGTAGGCATCGGACATCGCTAAGNTGGAAGAGATTTAACAGAAAAATTATAGGTTAACACAAAAAAATGTATATTACAGTAGGCATCGGACATCGCTAAGCGTTTCAAACTAATGAAAGAAGAAAAATATTGCGGAGAGTGGTGTGGAGAGATTTGGACGGCTCTTAACATGAGGGTGAAGGGAGGTGAGTATGGAGCAGTGCTGGAATACAAGGGCCGGGAAACAGGAGATCTCCGAGAAAACCTGCCGACCAACGACATCGTCCGGCACGGTTCCCACCCCGCCGGGAATCGAACCCGGGTTAGCTCAGGCGGGAGGCGAGTAGTCTGACCACTACACACCCTGGCCCCAAGAAATATACTACGAATACATTTCATACCGTGCTAAACTTCAGCATTTGCGCATTTTTGCTGCGTTTGATACTAGACCAAAGTTTATAGACTATGTGCATAGTTGATTAATAGAGCCCCGAGGATTTTGGGATTTCTTTCGATGGCAAGGTAGGCTTCAAGCAGTCGTTCATTTAATGTTATATTATGAGTGGACCGTAGTTTTTTTTTATGAACATCCTATTTGGCTGCAAGTCAATAGCGAGTTATTCATATGTGATCATGTGTTAACTATATCAAATACGTACTTCGAATAAAGGGATTATAGGCTTCCGCAGAAGACTGGCATTATGTAACGAACATCAATATTATAAAAAGATAAAAAAAATTTCTGCAAAAAATTAACTTGACATTATTGTTTTTGAAAAATTGAAAACCAGATTTTCCTCTGCTGCCGCCGCATCGAGATCCTTATTGAGGAGATATTATTTGAGAAGGGATATTTTATCACTAATTTTTAGCTTACGGTTTATGCTTTATCGTGTTTTAATTGGGATTGTGTCTACGGGCTTAGAAGGCATTTAAGCATAATGTTGGAAAAGAGGCACTGCAAAAATTAACGTACGTTTCCAACTACTGTGCATTTTGGTAGCAATAAAGAGGTCAAAACTTGCAGAACCCATGAAAAATATGAAAACTGTGGCTAAATTATGTGAATATCAGGTGCACTCTTAGCACTGCTTGATGTTTGGCGAACTCTGCGAGAGGAGTGTGAACAGTTTCTACGATATAAATTATTAGCATAATATTTTATGCGAAACTATCTGCTGAAATGGTGAAAGAATAAGACTGTTAATAAGGGAATACAATTCTCATTACGTTTTGCTAGCACACACGAGTTTCGTTCAGATCGGCTTGATGGTTTTAGAAAAAAGAAAAATGACGCTTGAACATATCTAAGGACAGCATTGTACAAAATTTTGATCCATCAGAACTCTTAGAGAAAGGTTTTTTTTTTNACGCTTGAACATATCTAAGGACAGCATTGTACAAAATTTTGATCCATCAGAACTCTTAGAGAAAGGTTTTTTTTTTTCCTACAGTGATAAAACACAAAATATTATATTACGCTAGATAATACTCGTAGTTCTGATCTATAACANTTTTTTTTTTCCTACAGTGATAAAACACAAAATATTATATTACGCTAGATAATACTCGTAGTTCTGATCTATAACATACAAGCTTGATTCTACAGATGTGAGAGCCTGTTGATAGGCGAATGTAATGTTTGTCTTCAAATAGTTGGAGCTTAACAAATCTTGGTATAAACCGGTCGTATGGTTCTCAAAATACAATATATCGCCTCAAGATTTGTAGGACCACCATTTTAAAAAATATCTTCCCCTACAGTTAAAAATTATAAAAACCTGGTCTCCTAGTTGGTGTTTAAAATAGTATTGAGTTTGGTGTACGATTCTGTGCAAGGTTTCAAAACTTCTTAAGGGACGGGACGTAATACATAACTGACCCCTGCACGATCAATAATAGGCCTATTACCAAAGGGAAGTAGGTCAAAAACGGCTCACTCGTCCACGCATTAAGAAGGTTTCGAAGCCAGGACCCCAAGCTTTGTAGGCGCATGTCCTTCCTACTAATCACGGCACTTGGCAGAGTATTAGGGTGTGTTTTGGAATTTCGTGAAGCGGAAAACTATACACTCGACTAACTTCTTTTTTTAATACCAGGGATGAGTTCGTCAGNTGTATTAGGCATGTTTTGGAATTTCGTGAAGCGGAAAACTATACACTCGACTAACTTCTTTTTTTAATACCAGGGATGAGTTCGTCAGTGCCCTACCGTCTCATGACGACGTGTAAAGGAAGAATGCCGACCATTTTTTTGCATACTTAGCCACACATTTTTTTCCTTTCCCACAGAAACTGAAACAAAGGGGCCAAAGGTTTCCACAGTTCACTCGCTGAGTCAGCTCGTGTTTTACTTACGTGTGCAGAGGAAGCCGACACTGCCATGGGTTTTGTCGTTTCTAAAGAGCTCTTAAACGCTATCTCCAGTTCCTCACGTTCGTTATTCAGCACGTTAGGCATGACGGAATTTCGATAATAGAATTCTAGGGGGGGGGGNTTTTTTTTTTTTTCATTTTTTTTTTTAGCAAGTAACTACATTTCTAGAGTATTCCAGCCGTAGGAAACGCTTGTTATGAAAGGTGGCAATATCCGGTCAGAAGTTGCAGATCTGGCGCATTTCGTATGCAAAAAAACATAATCTACGACGAGGCATGTGACTTGTTCTGTCTGCCAACTGTAACTGTTGCAGATGTCATTACATTTCCCGTAAATGCAGGCATGGCCTCGCTTGTACGAGCATCAATAAGGGAACCGTGCGCAAGAGAAACAGTAGCGTGTAAAGAACTTCACAGATAAGTATAGCAATATTTAGTTTGATTTTAGGGCTACGAATGTTTTCGGAAGTAACGAACACGAATCGAATGTCGTTTACGGTAGTAGGCTTTTGGAACTCATTCTGCCGGTTACAGGGCCATTCGCAGTAAAGAGAGCATTTTTTAAAACACTCTTAGCAGGCACAATAACAAAAAAATTATATTTTTGGTATGGCCTCAGGTGTTAACTTTTGATAACTGTAAGACGTATGTACTGTGCTTACAAGTCCCCTAACAATTTTAATTTTAACAATCGGCTCTTAACGATACAAATATATAAGCTGAAAAGAACTTTTAAGCATGACCTTGAAAAGTTCTCACATTATTGTGAACAACTTATACTTCAGATTGTTTACCACCGCAATCGAAAACAATCATCTCGATCACAAAAACTTCTAGTTAGGAGATTCGTTAGAAAAACTAGTTGATGTAATTGGTATAGGTTATTCACGGTAAAATTAGCACTTTTGAAAGTCCTGTCTAAGATCTACTTGTAAGCACATTGTGTATCCTTCCGCCATATGTAAAATCAACATTTTCAAGGATTTTATCGCATTATTCATGCCTCAGTAACGGAAAATTGTAAAATTATTATAAAAATAAATATTTTACAAATTTACTGATTTTTACACATGCCTTTACAAAATCAGAAAGAAAAAATAATCGTTGTATGATGAAAAATATTTACCGAACACTTTTAATTCAACGTTGAGACATGGGACTACCTTCCCTCCACCGTTACCAACTTTACTGGGCGCACGCCATTACGTGTGCCCGTTATTAAATACACACAAGTAGGGACATAGACATTTTCCAAAGTTTGATCTCAAAAATGCTCACTTTACCGTGACAGACATTAGTTGTAGTCTTAACAGCGAGAACTCGCTACTCTATTTTTAGCCATGAAACACATAAAATGTCTTCGTAACGGCAGTCAAGCTCCAAACTACCTATACGCAATGTACTAACTTTTGAGTACGTTAATTATTATGCGGTTAATTGACCACGTTTGATATGCTCTGCTTAGTTTCGTATATATTTTCTCTTCACGCAAACATTCTCTTTGCTACGACCTAAATACACTGAAGAGCCAAAAAAACTGGTATAGGCGTGCGTATGCACATAACAGAGGTACGGAACCAATCACAGTAACACGATGCGGTCGGCAGCTAGATCGGTTGCTGCTGCTACAATGGCAGGTTATCAAGTTTTAAGTGAGTTTGAACGCGGTGTTATAGTCGGCGCACGAGAGATGGGACATAGCATCTCCGAGGTAGCGATAACNCTTGTACGAGCATCAATAAGGGAACCGTGCGCAAGAGAAACAGTAGCGTGTAAAGAACTTCACAGATAAGTATAGTAATATTTAGTTTGATTTTAGGGCTACGAATGTTTTCGGAAGTAACGAACACGAATCGAATGTCGTTTACGGTAGTAGGCTTCTGGAACTCATTCGGCCGGTTACAGGGCCATTCGCAGTAAAGAGAGCATTTTTTAAAACACTCTTAGCAGGCACAATAACGAAAAAATTATATTTTTGGTATGGCCTCAGATGTTAACATTTGATAACTGTAAGATGTATGGACTGTGCTCACAAGCCACATGGAAATTTTTATTTTATCAATCGGCTCTTAACGATACAAATTTATAAACTGAAAATAACTTTTAAGCATGACCTTGAAAAGTTCTCACATTATTGTGAACAACTCAGACTTCATATTGTTTACCACAGCAAGCGAAAACAATGATCTCGATCGCAAAAACTACGAGTTAGGATTCGTTAGAATAACCAGTTGATGCAATTGGCATAGGTTGTTCACGGTAAAATGAGCACTTTTGAAAGTTCTGCCTAAGATCTACTTGTCAGCACATTGTTTATCCTTCCGCCATATGTAAAATCAACATTTACAAGGATTTTATCGCATTATTTATGCCTCAGTAACGGGAAATTGTAAAATTACTATAAAATTAATATTTATACAAATTTACTGATTTTTACACATGCGTTTACAAAATCAGAAAGAAAAATTAATCGTTGTATGATGAAAAATATTTACCGAACACTTTTAATTCAACGTTGAGACATGGGACTACTTTCCCTCCGCCGTTACCAACTTTACTGGGCGCACGCCATTGCGTGTGCCCGTTAAAAATACACACAGGTAGGGACAGTGACATTTTTCAAAGTTTGATCTCAAAAATGCTCACTTTACCGCGACATTTTTTAGTTGTAGTCTAACAGCGGGAGCTAGCTACTCTATTTTTAGCCACGAAACACATAAAATGTCTTCGTAACGGCAGTTAAGCTCCAAACTACCTATACACAATGTACTAACTTTTGAGTACGTTAATTATTATGCGGTTAATTGATAACGTTTGATATGCTCTGCTTAGTTTTGTATATATTTTCTCTTCGCGCAAACATTCTCTTTGCTACGACCTAAATACACTGAAGAGCCAAAAAGTCTGGTATAGGCGTGCGTATGCGAATGCAAATAACATAGGTATGGAACCAATCAGAGTAACGCGATGCGGTCGGCAGCTAGATCGGTTACTCCTGCTACAATGGCAAGTTATCAAGATTTAAGTGAGTTTGAACGTGGTGTTATAGTCGGCGGACGAGAGATGGGACATAGCATCTCCGAGGTAGCGATAACATTTGGATGTTCGGGTACGACCATTTCACGAGAGTGCCGTGAATATCGGGAATCCGGTAAAACATCACATCTTCGACATCGCTGCGGCCGGAAAAAGATCATGAAATAACGGGACAAACGACGACTGACAAGAATAATTAAACGTGACAGACGTGCAACCCTTTCTGAAATTGGCGCAGATTGGATTTGTGGACTGCCCTGCGGGATTCATGGTGTGAATTGCCTCCTGCATACCTTCAGACATTAGTCGAGTCCATGCCACGTCATCTTGCGGCACTTCTGCGTGCTCGTGGAGGCCCTACACGATATTAGGCAGGTGTACCAGTTTTTTTGGCTCTTCAGTGTAGTACAAGCTGTTCGAGATCAATTGAGCACAGCGCCCGCCTATCTCCCGCGCCTCGCTGTCAGGAGAAGCGCGGGAGCGATAAGGACGACAGTATTACGAGCATCAAGCGAGCCATCGCAACTAAGCGCAAGTCTTCGATCTGACGTGCAGTGTTCTGTCGTTCAGCGTGTACCTACAGGACTTTCACGCCTTGGCCGTCCCATTTCACTGGCGGGAAATCTGTAGTAATTTTATATGCAGGACCCTCGAGTATTTTTTATGTGTGTCTGACGCGTATATTTTGAAATGTAGAGTTTCAAAACGGCAGTTTTTAGCTATGTCGGAATACTCTGATATGGTGTTTCTGATGTGCGTGACGTCTTGGAAGCACTCTCAAGAAACCTCATCAACTGTATGTTATTCTCGTAGATCAGCACATTGTGAGCACGTTTGGTAGTTTCGCGGGAAAACGTGTATTACAAACGCACTGCAGCGCAGTTTCCGCGCTAGATAGGAGGGAACTTGATATCAACTTTTCTCCTCATTTGGTATACTTTTGTCATACGTAGAACTAGCTTTCCTGTCCTCGGCTTCGCCGGCGTGTGCTGCACGAAGCAGCTACTTAATTTCCTTTACCCTCTTTGTACCTCGCATTAGTGGTTATGCTCTCAGGTGTTAGGAACGCCAGTTGCTGGGTGAACTTGCTCTGGAGCAGGCAACGTAGAAATACCCACGTGAGAAGCAGTCCTCTCTTAAATCTATCCCTACCACTTTTGGCGACTGTCTATGGCCCTTATTTATAGTCAGAAGAAAACAGACCTCGAGGGAGAATTACGGTCTCTTGCAGTCTTGCCAAACTGTGTAAAATTCCACAAAATATGTAGAATTTCTGTTGGTGGTTTTTTTCTGTGGGATGAATGACTCTGTGGATTTTATGTGGAATAGCCACCTTCAACTGAGATTTCATAAAAAAATATTAACTTTCTCGCGAAATGTACTCAAAGAACTTTTTAATATGAATTGAATTAGCCATTATCCCCATCCTTGAATTCCCAGAATATGTTATTCGAAAAAGTTGTTTCTCATAAATCGCACAACGTTGGCAACAAGCTGAAACTATGTTCTTAACTGGACAAAATAAAATTCTCAGAAAATTGGCATTGGCTGCAAAAAGTATATGTAGTAAAATGTTTATAAAATATAATTGTGCATGATTATGTGCACTGTTGCATTCTAGAGTTGTGTGTGGAATCGAGTGGAATTCACTTGTGGGATCTGTGAATTTTTTGGGTAGTAGATCTGGTAACACTGTTATCTTAAATTCGGAAGAGTATTCTGATGGAATGAGTAGTAAACGCCCCTAAATGTTCATGCTTTTACGTCCAGCTGTGTGCAGATGAGTGAGTGAGTGAGTCAGTCAGTCTGTCTGTCATTCGGGACACTTCATTTTATACATTCAGATTTACATGGGCTTAATGACTTTATTCATGCGTCGAGGTCAAGTGAAAACATTGAATTGTTGGAAACAAAATGTGTTATAAATTTGTATAAAGAAAAAAAAATACACCAAGTGATTTGTCATAAATTAAAAAATTTCACCTGCAATATAACGTCGACATTTAGAACCGTTTTTCTAAATTCACTACCAACTTAGCTTGGAGCATGCATGCCAGTGTGTAAGGTAGTATAATATGTCGTTAACGAGCAGTAATTTTTTTCTAGTTTGATTTTTAAAATGCTCACTTTACCGTGAACATCCTATGATGTGTCGACCAAATACCACTCTAAAATAATTACAAAAATAAATATTTTACCATCACGCCAATTCTTACCCTAAATAGAAAGAAATTCAATAACAGTTGGTCCCCAATTTGATATTACTTTTTAAAGTATACGGTACGACGTTCGAATACTTATCCTGATATGCTGCCAACATTCCGGTAGATCCATGCAGATGTTAAAAAAAGACACTATGTTATTTTTTTCGCCACAGAGTTTTGGGGTCAGAACGGCAACCTTCGAACGGAAAATCAATCGTGAGATTTCTCTTCAAATCGACCACTGTATGTGTATGGCGCTGTTAAATGCGAGTCTATACAAGTTATTACACGATAAAAAAATTATGTTTTTTTCTTATAAAGACTGGCGGGACGGAGTCTTCTAACCTCTCGCATTTGTTATGGGTGAACTAGCAAGCTGAAGACCATTAAATAAAATACTATAAAGTTCCAACTAATTTACGAAACATCCATATTTCATCACCAAGANGCAAGCTGAAGACCATTAAATAAAATACTATAAAGTTCCAACTAATTTACGAAACATCCATATTTCATCACCAAGATCAAACTTAATTTTTTTACGCAAATACAACACAGGAGCTTGCGCAACAGAAATAATAGCGGTCTGATTTACAACACTTTCATGAATTGCAAAACTCTCCCAACATAATATATCACGCGAATCTATTTGATTAATATAAGCTACATCAGGCGCGGGACTATCATGGGCCCGTCTAAAGAAACACATTTCTAATAATCCACAACCAGGATCGGTCATACCCTGAAGACCAACTCTATAAAGTAAAGACAACACACAACTTTCTTGACATTGCATAACTTGCTTAACACAAACATCGTCTTATTTGGAAACTTCTGTGCAGAGTCCTCCAATATTCCTAAATATCTTCGTTGGATATAAAACATATCTTCGATTTCTTCTCCTTCTATAATATCGAATCAGCATATTCCCATGCGTGCACCAACAACCAAGAATAGTGATTCAAGATGCCCCCGAAGATACTATAGAAAGAGAAGATACTACCCAACGAAGATATTTAGGAATATTGGAGGACTTAGTACAGATGTTTCCAAATAAGACGATGTTTGTGTTAAGCAAGTTATGCAATGTCAAGAAAGTTATGTGTTTTTGTCATTATTGTATAGATTTGGTCTTCAGGGTATGACTGCTAATCCTGGTTGTGGATTATTAGAAATGTGTTTCTNTTGTCATTATTGTATAGATTTGGTCTTCAGGGTATGACTGCTAATCCTGGTTGTGGATTATTAGAAATGTGTTTCTTAAGACGGGCCCATAATAGTCCCGCCCCTGCTTTAGGTTAAATTAATCAAATAGATATACACTGAAGAGCCAAAAAAAACTGGTATAGGCGTGCGTATGCAAATAACAGAGGTATGGAACCAATCAGAGTAACGCGATACGGTCGGCAGCTAGATAGGTTACTGCTGCTACAATGGCAGGTTATCAAGATTTAAGTGAGTTTGAACGTGTTGTTATAGTCGGCGCACGAGAGATGAGACATAGCATCTCCGAGATAGCGATAACATTTGGATGTTCGCGTACGACCATTTCACGAGTGTACCGTGGATATCGGGAACCCGGTAAAACATCACATCTTCGACATGGCTGCGGCCGGAAAAAGATCGTGAACGAACGGGACAAACGACGACTGACGAGAATCATTAAACGTGACAGACGTGCAACCCTTTCTCAAATTGGCGCAGATTGGATTTGTGGACTGCCCTGCAGGATTCATGGTGTGAATTGCCTCCTGCATACCTTCAGACATTAGTCGAGTCCATGCCACGTCGTCTTGTGGCACTTCTGCGTGCTCGGGGTGCCCTACACGATATTAGGCAGGTGTACCAGTTTTTTTTGGCTCTTCAGTGTACGTAATAGTGATTCATTAAATGATTGCGTTTTTATGGATGTTATGTTAACCTATTTCCTGTAGCGTCATACGTTCGTCTCCTGGCTTTTGTCTGCGACACTGAAGAATCAAGCACAACTCATGTGTCAGCTGAAGTGTTCCGCGAAGAATAAAAATGAAACAAAGACAAAGAAAAGGTCTGTTATTACGTCCTGGCGCACAGCACGCCACCTACTCTGAAGTGGCGTATTCTCTTTTTGCCAAAACAAGTGGATTTAAGGAACTTAACAAAAGCTGTGTGCCCAGCCATTAATGATTCGGACACGAATAATACGTTGGTGTTTTTTCTTACAAGTAGTATATAGTACGGCAGAGTCAACACACGTTCGTCTCCACGCCTACAGTCCAGAGCTATTGTTCCGTCTGGAAATACCTGCAGGGGCATACACCTTCGTGTTTTGATATCAAACAATGCAAGCCGAAATGCTTTCAACAGTTGACGAAGCAAAGCTTGCATAAAACATCTAGCTAATTTAAGAAAAAATAAAATGTATTTAAAAACAATTACTGCCATAAATCTATTTGAATGTGTGTTTGCGATTTCTTACACCTGAAACTTTCTTGACGGATGCCCTAATTCCCATCACACTTGGTACATACATGTAAACGGGAGATCCCCGAGAAAACCCGCCGACCAGCGGCATCGTCCGGCATGATTCCCACACGCGAAAATCCGGAAGTGACCCGGCCGGAAAACCAATTCGGTTCGCCTTGGTGGGAGGCGAGCTCTGTAGCCACTGCGCCACTGCGGCCCCTTTAATTAGTAAGACGTTTCCTGCTCGGCTCATAGGCATAAAATCGAGAACTTTAGAAAAAACGCAGAAATTAAAAGAAAAGTTAAAAACTAAATATTAAAAAAAAATATTAGTCGACAGATTTGAAATGTGGGAAGGAACCGGTCGTCACTCGTGTGGTTCCCCGTCTCTTCAGTGTAAACACAGCTGGGATAGTCCTCGGGACTTGTGGATGTTCTTCCTCTTCCTGTCTATTCTGTATTACGATTGCACGGAGCAGCCGAACCGTCTCCATGGCAACCACATAGCTGCGAGCATTCAAGTGAACGCACCTACGCCCCACGGCACGTCATGCATCGCTGTCCGACACGACCGGCCACAAACACGCCTGAAACAAAATTTCCTTCTTGCCGGGAGGAAAATGAAACTAGCTTTAAAAAATAAAAAAATATATAAAAAAATTGGGCCACGTGCCAAATAGTTTTGCCGGTCGCAGACACCTTGATTCGTTCCACCCTATTTTCTGCTTCTCGCTTGCTTTCTAAAACTTGCATAAAGTGCGACAAAAGGTGTTTCTATGCCGCTTTCTTGTTCGGTGTGATGCACTCGCGAGTAAATCACGTAATAGAACAACCTGAGTTCGACGTGTAAACTTTCGTCCCGCTCGTTCGGTTCCAGGTTCGATTCCCGACTAATGCAGGGGTGTTTAATTCGCGGATAGAGGCTGTCCACGGTAAAGTGAGCACTTCTGAGTTCAACCTTTGATAAATGTCACTGCCCTTACCTGCGCGTATTTTAACGGGCACACTGACTGACATGCGTCCAGTAAAGTTGGTAACGACGGAAGGAAAGTAGTCCCATGTCGTAACGTTGAATTCAAAAAATTATATATAAACATTTGTGAATACTGAAATTAATTTTTTCTTGTCGTTTTTTTTAANGTCCCATGTCGTAACGTTGAATTCAAAAAATTATATATAAACATTTGTGAATACTGAAATTAATTTTTTCTTGTCGGTTTTTTTAAAGCGTAAAAGTGCAAAAATAAGAACATGTAAAATACATACTTTTTCTAATAATTTCACAGTTTCACTTGAACGATGCATAAATAAAGTGATGAGGCTGATGTAAAGTTCACATATGGTGGAAGAATGCGCAATGTGCATACAAATAAGTCTCAAGCAAGGGTTTCAAAAGAGCGCAGTTTATCGTGAACAACCTCTACAATTAGGTGTAAAAAATATCAACAATTAACTTATACATGATTTTGATTAATTTGTACCAAATTCTTACGATCACAAAATATATTGGGTCTCGAGAAAGAAGTAGAGTGACTTCAAATGGAACACTGCGCTGGACTGTGTAACATGCAGAATTCATTATAAAGTAGTACACACATTACCATAATTGCCAGGGTGGTACGATTTATGTTGAATATGAAAAAAAAAAAATGGGTACATTTTGTAACGATGAAAAGTAGTTCGATAGAGTTTGATTATTAAAATATTTAAAATAAGTAGGTGAATAAGAGTCAATTTTTAATAAAAACAATTAGGCATATTTATATTACGGATGCTTCAGAAAGCAAACTTTGCAATAAAACCTTTGTCCAGTATTGCAATTATAATCATTATTCTGGTTTTATGTAAAAAACAAGTATTCGTACTAATGTTAAAAAAAAATATTTTTAATTATTGATTTAATGTTAACAGTTCATTTCAGTTATAAAAATGATAACTTTTTTGGGTGAAATGGATGTGCGAAAAACCAAAGTTAGCCTACTACAAATATTAGTAAAAATTATTATAAATTTTTTATTACACACAGAGTAATTATTAACGGCCCTGTTTGATGAAAAAAAAAAGGGGGGGGGGGTTATTTGCAAAATGAGGTATCTGTAGCATGCAAAATGGAAATACGTTAAAAGTAATTTTAAAACAGACACTTATTAATTGATTTTTTAAAACTTTTTGGAAAGTAAATTTTAAATAAATATTTTGCAGTATTATAAAATATACGCGTTATTACTTCGTACGTGAGTGACATCTCGTACTTCTCTGACAACTTTAAGTAATGTGCATACTGATTTATAATTAGTTCTGCATGTTGTACAGAAAGGTGTTGTGCTCTAATGGAAGCCTCCCTCGTACCTTAAACAGCGCTGTTAAAATACTGTGCACATCACAAGTGCTGGCGGCTCACCTCCCTAGAAGCCTGAGCTTGGGTCGCCGGCACGGCCCGGTTGACGGGCAGCTGATATTAGTAACGGCCCGGCTGTGTACAAACTGTTACAAAAATATTCGTCGCACATCGGCAAACGCGCGCGCAGCCACCTCACCCCTCGCCGGCTCTACCCCGCTACAAGTAAATTAATTCACTTGCCAGCAGTCGTGGCGTTAACAGTATGTATACATTTTGCAAGTTAACAGATTCGTCATGACCGTACTATAAGAGAATCCTGGTTTAAATGTTGTACTTAATCTGTCTATTGTTTGTCTTACAGCACGTCCGGAAAAATGATACTGGAAAGTTTAATAAAAAAAAACCAACCGAAATAAATAAATAAAAAGAAGAGAACTGACTCGACAACCACATTGAACAATGGGTGTTTTTAAATTATTCACACGATCGCACACTCTTTTAAGTACGAAGTCAATTAAGAGCGGGGTAACGAGGGGGGAACCGGGTGGAGGGAGAAACTGAAGAANAACCACATTGAACAATGGGTGTTTTTAAATTATTCCCACGATCGCACACTCTTTTAAGTACGAAGTCAATTAAGAGAAGGGTAACGAGGGGGGAACCGGGTGGAGGGAGAAACTGAAGAAAAAACAGGTGGGTTCTAAAGCAAGTGCTTCCTCTTTACATATGAATAGCGTTATTTTTTAATTTTCCCTCTCTACTACAGAAACCTGCCTCCCCCCACCAAAGCCTGGCTCAATTATACCAAATCCTCGCACTAACCTTAAAACATTCCCATTCCCCTCCCCTCTATAATAATAACCACAAAAGAGATAAACGAGGAAAAAAAAACACTATCTACAAAAATGTCGAGAATCGTTTGGAAAACGTTTAAGATGTAATGAGGTGCAAAAAATATATACGTGGATTTTTAACGACAAAAATAACTTTTGACAGAAATATCGGATGTGGATCTAATGTTTACACGACGGCTGGTAGAATATTGACTGAGTTCTCATATAAAAAGTACTGAAATAGACGTTGTAGACCCTTTTTTTTCACGTGTAATCGCTATAAATATATCGTTGGCTTTCCATGTCTGTGATAAACCTTACAAGTTGTAAGTATATACTGAACACGATAAACTGAGCACATTTGGAAGCCCTACTTAAGATATATTCGTATGCGCATTGTGTATCCTTCCGCCTTATGTAAAATTAACACTGTCCTAGGGCTGATCACTTTACTCGTGCGTCGGTCAAGTGAAACTGTGAAATTATTATAAAAGTAAATACCTTCCAAATTTGCTAATTCTTACACTAATATTCATTAAAAAAAAACAGACAATAAAATTAATTATTCCAGTATTCTCAGATGTCACCTAGCACTTTTACTTCAACGCTAAGACATGGAACTACTTTCCGTCGGACGTTACCAACTTTACAGGTCGCATGCCACTCAGTGTGCCTGTTAATATGTATGCACGTAGAGTAAGTGATATTTTTCAAGGGTAGATTTCTTAAGCGTGCAATTACCAGCGAACCACCTGTATTCACCTCTCTCCTTATTTCTTCCTCAATCGACTATTTATCATCAACGCGCGATAAATGAAAATGTGAGTCGAAATTATATATAAGAAGCGCACACATCATTTGCAGTCATATAAATGGAAATGTGAATGGAATGGGATTTGATGATCAATAAGTACGTCTTATCGTTTCACTTGTTTTTTACTACATAAATGTTTGTTTTGGAACATTATTGATTGCGGCTTTTTATTATTGCGATTGCCACTTTTAAAAAGTGGACTTCAATAGCCCTTAGTTTCTGCGTAACTATTTCACATATTAACGGTTTTATATTTCATCGTGACCTGGAATCCAATTACAACTGGGCCGTCACAGACAGCTTCTTATTTTCAACGCCCGTTACGTGTATGTGCCAATCTTCAAATTCAGCGCGTGTGTTGTTCCATCGCAGGGCTACCGGGCGTAGCAAAATTCAATACTTATAAATTTTTAGGGATGTTAAAAGAGACCAAAACAGGTATGTTTCATCAACTACCCACAGGTCGGAAACTGATATATTGAGGTAATTTTTAACGTGATTGGGAGTGAGAATGAAACAATTACGTTTGCGATTTAATTGTAATCCTTTGCAGATGTGCTTCAGTACAAGGTTTGAAACGACACGTGCCACTACCTGTCGGATACTCTCCGAGACGCCAGGCATGTGCTGTAAGCAGCTGCAAGAACCCGAGCCACAATTCGTTCCTCCGATTCAAGTGGAGTCTCATACACCAGCCTCTTCAAGTGACCCCACTCAAAACAGTCAAGTGGGATGATAGCGGGAGAACGAGCAGGCACGGTTTTTGCAAAGGATTGGAATGAAATTGAATAGTAATTGTTTAAGTCTCATTCTCAATTACGTCAAAAACTATCTCACATATCGATTTCCAACCTACGGTCATTTAATGAAAAATATACTGAAGAGCCAAATAAAACTGGTACACCTGCCTAATATCGCGTATGGCCACCGCGAGCACGCAGAAGTGCCGCAAGACGACGTGGCATGGACTCGACTAATGTCTGAAGGTATGCAGGAGGCATTTCACACCATGAATCTTGCAGGGCAATCCACAAATCCAATCTGCGCCAATTTGAGAAAGGGTTGCACGTCTGTCACGTTTAATGATTCTCGTCAGTCGTCGTTTGTCCCTTTCTTTCGCGATCTTTTTCCGGCCGCAGCGATGTCGAAGATGTTAATGTTTTACCGGATTCCCGATATTCACGGTACACTTGTGAAATGGTCGTACGCGAACTTCCAAATGTTATCGCTACCTCGGAGATGCTATGTCCCATCTCTCGAGTGCCGACTATAACACCACGTTCAAACTCACTTAAATCTTGATAACCTGCCATTGTAGTAGCAGTAACCGATCTAGCTGCCGATCGCATTGCGTTACTCTGATTGGTTCCATACCTCTTTTATTTGCATACGCACGCCTATACCAGTTTTTTTTGGCTCTTCAGTGTATATTTTTCGGTATCTTCTAACATCCATAGAAGTTCGGGTATTGAATTTCGTTACACTCGGTATAAAGAGTATAGTCCATTCACAGTTACTTCCAACTTTTCTGAAGCCCTGCTAAAGTTCTACTTCCAGGATATTCCTCCGCCTCAAGCAAACAAGGCTTAACAGAGTCTATAAAATTACACCAAAGGAACAACACACCGCATTCGTGCGCTCACATTGTAATAATATTTTGTATAAGAACTATTTCTTACTAGCCATTGCCAGAACACTTATTTTCTCCTTGTTTTATTCATATTAATTATAAATGAAATATTATAAATTATAGATATAAAATATAAGTAAAAGTNTATTTTCTCCTTGTTTTATTCATATTAATTATAAATGAAATATTATAAATTATAGATATAAAATATAAGTAAAAGTTGGAATTAATAAAAAATAATATATTTTTATGTTAACACAAGTATAAAACGCCTGTGATACATGGCATATTTAGTGTAAACAGTTTTCGTAGGGTGTTTTTTCAAAGGCTTGGTTTCAAATTGCGAAGAAACCGCACATAGACTATAGTGAATGAAGTTCCGTATCTGTAACGAAATCACTCTTATGGAATGGAACATTTTAACGATACACCATTACATTTGAGGCACTTTTTACGTAACGAAATAACGGCCTTTATTCTCCAAACGTTTCATAAACCAAAATCAGACGTTATTATTGTTCCAAATTCATCATACACGTTTATTTATTACAGCCACAACATTTTCATAAGTATAGACAAATACTACACGAAATCATTTCTTTGTGTGGTAGCAATATTCCATTACTTTGGCACAGCAATAAGATTTAATTTGTTAAGTGTGCTGCGTGATCTCAGAGTGTATATCGGGCGGTAAGATAACTTTCTTGAAAAGTTGCTCTTGTAAATATACAGAATATTCTCCGAGATAGTTACACANATATCGGGCGGTAAGATAACTTTCTTGAAAAGTTGCTCTTGTAAATATACAGAATATTCTCCGAGATAGTTACACATTGTTGATTTTAAAACAATTGAAAAACATGTTCCTGTGCTGCAGAACGAGAAAGCGTGACGGAGGTACGGGTTGCTTTCATATCTCTTGGGACTTCCACCATATGCTCGCTACATTTGCATGGCAGATTTATCTACCGTGCATAAATGATGGTTCCTCATTTCGTTAAAGTTAAAACTTTCCGCTAACTAAATTTAAGATGTAATGCGTGCCCGAGATGCGCAAATTAAAACTACCAGAGTTTTAATTCATGCTTTAAATCTTAAAATTCATTGTGATGCCTACAGAGTTAATTTATTACTTTTTCTGAAGGGCGAAAATGTTTTATTTGAATTAATTATGTGTGTCATCAACTAATGAAACTCTATGCTGCTTGTACTTGGAAAGCCTTTCCATTTACCCCAAGGTCGCCACTTATCAAAAACCGTCTTATAAAGGTTTTGATTTATTTTTAGAATAATATTGATTTTCAACGTTTTGCATTCAATTATCACAAATTTAAAGAGGGTAGTTTAGACACGAATACTGGGACCATGTGGAAATCGAGCCCGTGAAACTTTTATCAATAAGCGATTGCCATTTTATTTAGGCTATATGCTACCTCGCAGGGCACACAGATAATTTCAGAAGGCTTTATAAAATCCCCAACAATTTTTTTTTTCTGTAAAATTAAGGTATGTATCAAGTAATTAAATATAAATATAAATAAATTATCGAAGATTTAGAAGTTTTGTTTTCTTTTAATCAACTGATGTTTTGTGTGCAGCATCAGTCCCTGGAGACGATCAGAATGCACTAGCTCACCTGCATTATAAGAACTTTCACTGAATGAAAACTGCTCACTGAACATTCAGTTGAGTGACCAATGAATAGCTGATCAGTCTCTGGCCAGCGAGAATCACTGGGAAGCAGTGCCTAGGAGCTGTGTATACCATAGACTAAAGACGAGGCGGACCGATCTCGCTNATCGCAGGGCTACCGGGCGTAGCAAAATTCAATACTTATAAATTTTTAGGGATGTTAAAAGAGACCAAAACAGGTGTGTTTCATCAACTACCCACAGGTCGGAAACTGATATATTGAGGTAATTTTTAACGTGATTGGGAGTGACAATGAAACAATTACGTTTGCGATTTAATTGTAATCCTTTGCAGATGTGCTTCAGTACAAGGTTTGAAACGACACGTNAATGAAACAATTACGTTTGCGATTTAATTGTAATCCTTTGCAGATGTGCTTCAGTACAAGGTTTGAAACGACACGTGCCACTACCTGTCGGATACTCTCCGAGACGCCAGGCATGTGCTGTAAGCAGCTGCAAGAACCCGAGCCACAATTCGTTCCTCCGATTCAAGTGGAGTCTCATACACCAGCCTCTTCAAGTGACCCCACTCAAAACAGTCAAGTGGGATGATAGCGGGAGAACGAGCAGGCACGGTTTTTGCAAAGGATTGGAATGAAATTGAATAGTAATTGTTTAAGTCTCATTCTCAATTACGTCAAAAACTATCTCACATATCGATTTCCAACCTACGGTCATTTAATGAAAAATATACTGAAGAGCCCNTCAATTACGTCAAAAACTATCTCACATATCGATTTCCAACCTACGGTCATTTAATGAAAAATATACTGAAGAGCCCTGCTAAAGTTCTACTTCCAGGATATTCCTCCGCCTCAAGCAAACAAGGCTTAACAGAGTCTATAAAATTACACCAAAGGAACAACACACCGCATTCGTGCGCTCACATTGTAATAATATTTTGTATAAGAACTATTTCTTACTAGCCATTGCCAGAACACCTATTTTCTCCTTGTTTTATTCATATTAATTATAAATGAAATATTATAAATTATAGATATAAAATATAAGTAAAAGTTGGAATTAATAAAAAATAATATATTTTTATGTTAACACAAGTATAAAACGCCTGTGATACATGGCATATTTAGTGTAAACAGTTTTCGTAGGGTGTTTTTTCAAAGGCTTGGTTTCAAATTGCGAAGAAACCGCACATAGACTATAGTGAATGAAGTTCCGTATCTGTAACGAAATCACTCTTATGGAATGGAACATTTTAACGATACACCATTACATTTGAGGCACTTTTTACGTAACGAAATAACGGCCTTTATTCTCCAAACGTTTCATAAACCAAAATCAGACGTTATTATTGTTCCAAATTCATCATACACGTTTATTTATTACAGCCACAACATTTTCATAAGTATAGACAAATACTACACGAAATCATTTCTTTGTGTGGTAGCAATATTCCATTACTTTGGCACAGCAATAAGATTTAATTTGTTAAGTGTGCTGCGTGATCTCAGAGTGTATATCGGGCGGTAAGATAACTTTCTTGAAAAGTTGCTCTTGTAAATATACAGAATATTCTCCGAGATAGTTACACGTTGTTGATTTTAAAACAATTGAAAAACATGTTCCTGTGCTGCAGAACGAGAAAGCGTGACGGAGGTACGGGTTGCTTTCATATCTCTTGGGACTTCCACCATATGCTCGCTACATTTGCATGGCAGATTTATCTACCGTGCATAAATGATGGTTCCTCGTTTCGCTTAAGTTAAAACTTTCCGCTAACTAAATTTAAGATGTGATGCGTGCCCGAGATGCGCAAATTAAAACTACCAGAGTTTGAATTTTATGCCTTAAACCTTGAAATTCATTGTGATGCCTACATATTTACTTTATTACTTTTTCCGAGGGGCGAACATGTTTTATTTGAATCAATTACGTGCGTTTGTCAACTAATGAAACTCTATGCTTCTTGTACTTGGAAAGCCTTTCTATTTACCCCAATGTCGCCACTTATCAAAAACCGTCATATAAAGGTTTTTATTTATGTTTAGAATAATATTGATTTTCAACGTTTTGCATTCAATTATCACAAATTTAGAGAGGGTAGTTTATACACGAATACTGGGACCACGTGGAAATCGAGCCCGTGCAAATTTTTATCAATAAGCGATTGCCATTTTATTTAGGCTATATGCTACCTCACAGGGCACACAGATAATTTCAGAAGGCTTTAAAAAATCCCCAACAATTTTTTTTGTTGTAAAATTAAGGTATGTATCAAGTAATTAAATATAAATATAAATAAATTATCGAAGATTTAGAAGTTTTGTTTTCTTTTAAACAACTGATGTTTTGTGTGCAGCATCAGTCCCTGGAGACGATCAGAATGCACTAGCTCACCTGCATTATAAGAACTTTCACTGAATGAAAACTGCTCACTGAACATTCAGTTGAGTGACCAATGAATAGCTGATCAGTCTCTGGCCAGCGAGAATCACTGGGAAGCAGTGCCTAGGAGCTGTGTATACCATAGACTAAAGACGAGGCGGACCGATCTCGCTGGCTGCTCACAACCGATCTCCATGTCCCAACACTGAACTGCTTTTGTGCCCACACGACTATCGTCAACCACGTGGATAGGATTTGAGGTTAGAACACTAATTAATAAACAAGTGCTTTGAGATATTTGTATACTTCCTTTAACCAATTTGTAATCCAATTTTATTAAATTCAAATTGGTAAAAGTATTTTATTAATATAATAGTCCTTGTCATTTAAAAATTAAGATATAAACCAACTCGTTCATCGTTGTTGACCATGTGACTTTGATAGTTGTGTTCCTTGGGGTAGACCAATGTTGGGTACATGCGCAGAAGACGAATAAGTGGTCTACCTCATCTTTAGTGTATGCGTTACTGCGCGTGCGTTTTTGAACGGCCATAATTACAGCGCAAGCGCATTTTCACCCATAATTTTTTTTAACAAAGTATCCCAGGCTACCAGGACCTCCTGAGCTTACCTAGGATAATGGGCGGCTAAGAATTTTTATATTTTAAACAAATTAATTGCGACGTTAGCGCCGTCGCGTTATGTTTATTTACCGCCAACTATGTATCTCTGCGCGGTGGTGTACTCTTTTCTCGGGTCGGTTCCCCTCCTTTTTCCTCCCTGTTCTTCCTCTCTGCCTCCCCCTTTCCCATTCGTGCGTCATGATTGCTTGATTGGCCATGGTAGTTTATTTAAGGGCCTTGCACGGCCTCGATCTGCCTACTTTACGTCCTTCCGACGTCTGCTACGTTACGTCGCTACGTTACGCCTGCTAGATCTCCGCTTGCACCTGATGGCTTAGCCGCACTTCACCACACCCAGCAGAGGTCAACGCCGTTATCATGTTGCTGAGCCGACGATTCTTCCTGTCACGCCACAGAGCGACGGGGCCAGCTAAATAAGGGACTTCCAGAGGGTGTCTACATTATACCAATTGGTCACTCACAATCCTAGTTCAAGGGTAGTTTTAGGAAAAGCATTCATTGTGTATTGCAGAGCAGTACACATCTGCCATATACAGTAAAACGGCGAGTCGTGGAAAAAAGTTATGTGGCGTTTCTAACACTCCTGACTACTCGTATTCTGTGATTTGTGGTTAGTTTCCAGAAAAACGAGCTAGGAAAGTTTTGCGGTAGGGTTTTTGAATGTTTTGGTAATTTGTATGGCGTAGTTGTGTTATGCCTTGAGTGTGCAGTAGTGCCAGTTCAATTTCAAAATTTTGGTTTTGGCTGCCCTTCCAAATTACGTTTCGGCTTAGCNTTTTTTTTTTTTTTTTAACGTGTCGTGTTCGTCTATGCTCGCCGCCCAAGTTTAATATATGTTTGGTGTTGAAATGTTTCCACGACTTCATCGTCAGGGCGTAAATATTTTTTTAAGTGTTGGTTGTACGTTATTATAATTTTTTATCGGCCGGAGCTGTGACGGGTCTCATACGACTGCCTCCCACCGTAATTGTTTTCATTTTTTTAAATTATAATTTTAAGAGAAAAGGAGGCCTTGATGAGCAATTATTTGCTGCCCTCCTTTCTGTCAGATTTTAAAGTTAAATGTGTGCTAGGAAATATACTAAGTCAAGAAAGAAAATAAATGTTTTAAAGTTGTTGTTTGGTACAGTAAAGTTTGGATCATTGTAATTTAATTGTTTGTTGTCATGGAGCCGAGAGGCATTTTATATAATGTAAATTTTTTCCGTTGGTGCTCCTAGATTAACGGTGCATTTGAGTGAATATTGTGTAAATAATTGATTATTCATTGTTGTCTATAATTATCTACTGCTGTGATATTTTAGTTAGTTTTTTTTTTAAGTTTAGCCATTCAATATTAATTTGGTATTTCGTAAAAATAAATAGTGTTCAAAACTTGTTCTCTGCATGTAGTTATTTGTGATTTGTCACACAACAATAACAGTTGAACGAGTTTTTTTTTGTGCAGTTTAAACTAACGTAGGATAGCTGGTGAATAAGTGGGTCTTCACACACGCATGCGCAGTAGCTACGGCTACGACTGTCCACAGACGCCTATCTCCCATGCATGTAAAACAAAAAAGAAACCAGTTTCAGCGACCACCAATTTAAGTATTACATTATTCGTAAAGCGTTAAGACGAGGGAAATAATTTTCCTAATTCTTTGCCAACAATAAGGTAAGGCTGCCAGTAAATGTCTTGAGCTAAAATGTTTGCAGTTATAAAAAAAGACACATTTTTTTTTTTAACATGAACCAGCCTTGCAGTTCCTCCCGCTATATATCTAGTAGAACGCCGCTTCCATACATGAGGTTCCTGAACGTCGTATGATTACCACAGCAAAATTCCAGGGATAAAGAAACGACTTCAGCTCGACTCTCCGACACATTGTTTGCGGGTAACCATGAAAAAAACACCTCCTTTCTTTCCAGTCTTTAATTTCGCGTGCTCATGCAAAATTTGACACGGAAACAACTGAGGTTGTACAATTACTTTCATTTCAATTACGGGAACGACGTTTATGCAACAAATACGAGATGGTGGGAAACTTAAGAAGCTTTGTTCAGCTGTTGTCGCCACATATTTCAGTTGAGCAGCAGAAATTTTTCACACAATGCGACGTTCTGGTGCATGATTTTCAATCGGTGTTAATTAAAATTCGCCTTTAATTGAAGAGAACGTTTTCCCGGCCAACCAAAACACAGCCAGGTCACTGAGCATCTTTCGAAGTTGCTTTCCTCGTATAAATGCTGGTATTTGTTTCAATATTAGTTATTCATATTAGGAACTTCAGCTCTAACGTAGCACGTCGAAACTATTTATGTTCGTCCACTGAATGATTTTGCCCACGCAGGCTTATAAAACAGAGTAATTTATGAACGTTACACCAGCTGACAATAAGTGTAGTGTATCTTACATAACAGACAGAAAATATTGTTGTAGAGTTTTGTTGAAACACTTTAACCATTAAAGACGAATGTTGCGATTTTTATTTCAGAATAAATATTAATAAAACAGAACTCTCTTCGTTTTCACTATTCACTTTACCGATTAAACAGTCATGTGCACATTCGCTTTTAGTGCTTCTCGAAGATGGAAACCATGAAATGTTTATATCTTTTCCCCCTGGCGACATTCTCTATTGTGTTATTGGATTCTGCCAAACACGAACAGCTATTTCATTAGTCAGCAAGGTGAAATATAACTGTACTACCCTGCCGGTGAACATTAACTGATTTGAGGAGTTAGGACCTTTAGCAGGCTGATTCTAAAACGTACACACAAACAACTTTATTAATTCTCTGTCAACTTTGCTTTTTAGTACTCTAACATTGTTTGCGTTGAAAATATATATCTAGTTACGAGTATTTTTTCTAACATTTATTAGTAAACTATTCAGGGGCGGACAACCTTTGTATCAAAATAATAATAATAATTATTATAGCAAATATAACGTTAAATATAATTTTCCTATTAATGAAACACCCATTATCAATAGGAATAATTATTATTTTACAAACGACCCAGATTAGTGCAGCGAGAATGGTGTTGAACCACCCACTCACCCCTATTCTAGAACTACAGTAGTGTGTTATGGATCTCAAACACGCAAACATACAACAAAGTACTGTTGAATAACAGTTTCTGCGAGCATCATATACAGCACTTTAATGAGCTGCAGTATGATAAGAATGTATACCATCACTTCGCCGCTTACGTTATGTTGAGGTACCCACTCACCTGGCTTATTGANTTCTTGAAGCTATTTTATTTATTGTGAACCAGTTACAATTTAATTCCTAGCACCGGGTTGTTACCAAGGTAAACCACGTAGTGATGACGTCAACAACCAGATGTACGGTGTGACGCATCGGTTTAGCAGAAATGTTTCCTCGCTGAAAGGACCTCTCACGAGTGTTCGAGGAGATGAGTTTGTGTAGGGACACCTTATTTTTGGCAAACTACTTCCACGCATGCTGGACTGCAACATCCTATGTGCACATTTGAGGATTTCCGTTGGTTATCGGCCGCGTGTCTTCCTGAGAAGTCATTTACTCATGAGCTGTTCACGGTAAACTGAGCATTTTGAAAGCCCTTCTTCAGTATCTACTCATATACTTCCGCCATATGTAAGGTTAACATTGTCATTGGCCTGATCACTTTATTCATGTGTCGGTCAATTGGAACTGCGAAATTATTAGAAAAGTAAATATTTTACAAATTCGCAAATTCTCAATACTTATATGCATTAATTAACGGAAAATGAAATAATCCATTCCAGTTTTCGCAAATGTTTACCTAACAATCGTAATTCGACGTTAAAGACGTGGAACTACTTTCTCTCCGTAGTAACAACTTTACTGGGCTAATGCCAGTCAGCGTTCCCGTTAAAATACGTAACATTTCTCGAAGTTTTCAAAAGTGTTCAATAAACCGCGAACAGCCGATGCTTGACCGGACTAAGTTTTATTCCACTCAGGTTAGGAATAAAACGAAATTTCTTTTGGGAGAGTTTGACATGGGGAAGTTTTCCGCCCGCAAGGTGCGCCGGTGTTCCAACGAGGTCGCTCTAAGTCTGGCAGTAAACTGAGCGTGGAGAGATCTGGACAGCCCTGAACATAGAGGTCTTGAGAGCCGATGTAGGCAATGGAGAAATTCAATTTTGTGTTTGGCTATAATTGTGATATACACTTGCCCCAGCCAAAATATCAAGTATGAACTTATTTTGTAACTATTATTCACGCCCTCCAGCTCCAATGGCCCTTGCAAGAGTAAACAGGGAAAATGCGAAAGGATTTTTTTATTCGGTTGTCACGTCTTACTAAATCCAGTTTTGCGACAGAATATTAAATAACGTGTAAACGCATTTCGTTAAATTTTCACCATAGTGCGAACAACAAAGCTCTCTAACAAAATACAAATTGGAAAATTTTACATAATTATTTGAATTTCATGAGAACTGCAATTATCCTATTTGTTTACGCACAAAACGAAAAATAAATCCCGGTTCGCATGCAACACCAGTACGACATGGCGGCGAAAATTTTTATTTTCGAAATTATTGTCATTGAGTTGGCACGATGGTGGATGCTCATCCTGAACCCTTGGTTTTGTGGGCAGTACACTCGTACCCTGCTGTGGTCGCCTGGGTAGACCGCAGAACGGTGCGCAGAGCTCCAGAAGAAAACGTTTTACTGAGCTTCATAACTTGAGCAGAATGCACCTCAACTGGACCAGCCAGGAACAGATTACTCCGAGCGAGTCACGTGCCAACAACCTAACACGCGCTAACGATAGAAATCATCCCAACACGCAAGTATTTCAAAATACCACTAGGCAGAGAAAATATTTTCGTTAAAATATGGTGTTTCTAAAGACGGGCTATTTGCTCTGCATATGTTGGGCAGACTGTTTCCGGTGAGCGCTCCACGTGGGCCTCTCTCTCCCCCCCCCCCCC
>NQII01006594.1:91587-108586 GCA_002778355.1 Clitarchus hookeri
TCTCCCAGTATTTTTTTTCCTCTCTCCTCGTCCTGAAACTTGGCGCCCGACGTTTCGTTGACGCACGACGCTGTATAAAATATTGGCGGGCGAGATAAGTTTCGAGCAGCCTTCCGCTGTCCGTGTTGAAAAGACGTTACCTTCGGGTCAAGCGGATTCGGGTTCCAGTCCCGGTTAAGCCGTTGACGTGACTACCGTTGTAAGATGGGGATTTAGTGTGTAAGCCGCTCCTTCCCCCCACCCTCCCAGTTAAGCCTATTAATTAATATCTGATATTTAAAACGAAATGTATATTTTTTGAAACTTGTAATTGAGTTTGTGCATTTATTCATTTTGATTTAGTCAAATGACGTGTTATTTACTTATTTAATTTGCGCGTTCGCTCTATGGACCTTAAATTGCCTTTGAACTGTGGGTTTAGAGCACGTCAATATAAAACATATTGTCATGCATAAAACGTACCAAGTCAGTTACAATCAATCTCACCATAGACGATACATACAACAACATATACAACACGTTCAAGAATATTAGACCGTATAAACCAAAGCTGAGCGCACACAATTATTTACAAAGTGAAAAAAATTTACAGTTAAAATCAAAACTTAAAAAAAGTTAATTTTATATTTTTGCAATATTAAACTCGTGCTTACGTATCGTAATATTCATCTAAATAATAGAACGCGTGTGCTTTAAAAAAAAAACATTTGAATTTATACTTGGAATGTTTGGTGTCACCACGACAAAGATTTCTTTATGTGACTGGTAGATTATTATAAAATGATGTACAAGTATAATATGAGATTAACTGGAAAACCTTTAGATTATTGGTTGGTTGATGGTAATTGTAGTCGTTTCTTGTATAACAAAAGCGGACAATATATTTTTTTTTTGAGGATGACGCCTTGATTACTGGAAACAAAAATAAGAGACGCTGAAATGTATTGAGACATAAATTTGAGACTCACAAGTTATTCAAACAGTTGTCGACATAAATCCTGTGGTTGAACTCTGCCAATAATCCTTACTGCTTTTTTTTTTTAAGTAGAAATGTTTTATTGCTGAGCTGACAGAGCCCAATACATTATTCCGTAAGACACTACGGAATGAAAGTAAGAAGAATGCATTTGTTCGAGTACGTGTAATGATACAGCTGGAGACACGTGAAGGTTAGTTACGGCGGCAAACCCATCTCTTGGCTGGACGTTCAACACTTTCGCCTTTCTCTAGGTTCACGCCGCAGAAATTGGTTTTGGGACTCTTTTTCTTTCTATCGATGTGATCTTCAATTTTCTGTCCATATGTTCACGTGCACTTCAAGACAGATTACTTTTTAATTTCTGTTAATCAGGTCGTCGTTCTTTTTACGACCCCGTCCCACGTATCATGTGTGTAACTCATATTTGCTACGGTGATGCAAAATTAATTTGTTTCTTGACAGTCCATCCTTGTGAAGTGAATGACCTGACAAGAGGTTTCGCGCCACTCGGAACAAGGATAGGTGCATTACCAAGTTCGTACGATGGTTTGGTAAAGCGTGCAATCTTACCATATCTGGCACGTGGTAAGTTTGACACGTTTAAAATAAAACTTTGGGAAAATATATTTCCCCCTATTGCATGTATTTAAATGTCAACATGGAATGGCGCATCCATGGTTGTATGGAAAGCGAATTTTGAAAAAAACATTTTGTAGCTTTATGTCTGATTGAAGGGAAATATTTATATTAATGCAACAGAAATTGGCGTCTTCAGTTTTATGTACATTAGAGAAAGACTGACGTGACTTTACAGTAAATTAAGTACTCATAGGTTGTTCACGGTAAAATCAGCGCTTTTAAAATCAACATTTTAAAAATGATCACTGCCTATAATGCATGCATGATAACGTACACACTGGTTTGCAAACTTCCAATTAAGTTGGCAACAATTTGAATAAAATAGTTTTGCCGTTGTATTGCGAGTGAAATGTTAAAAAATATGGTAAATCAAGTTGTAGGTTTTTCCGTTACACACACTTAGAGTGCGAATTTACATATTATTAACACACAAAGGTTCCGAACAATTTCACGTTTTGATTTGACTGGCGCATGAATACAGTCATTAGGCTCACGACAATGTAAAATTTACATATGCGGAAGGATACCGAATGTGGAGAGAAGTAAATGTTAAGCAGGGTTTTCAAATGTGCTCAATAAACCGTGAATAGTCTATGGTAAAAATTTCACAATGGCATAGACATACTCAGCACTTTATCAATGCATGGATAGCAGACAATCGGCTGAAGGCAACGTTGATTTTTACACCTTGTAACGTTCGGCCGCTAGTTACACTGCCGATGTTACGTTGCCACGGCTTGCTCAAAGGTAGAACACGAGACTCAGTAAAATGGACGATAATTAATTAAGAAAGAAGTTCAAGTTCCAGATTATTTTGTTCTATACTTTATTTATCATTGAAGTTTCACAGTTCACATACGAAGTTCCAGTATGCAGAATACGAACGTTCACATATAACCATACAGGTGCAGAAACAGCGCCACAGTCGTTTACAAATTATTCATTTGTCTGAAAACTGGCCCGAAGAAATAATAACTGCTGCTACCTCCCACACCGGCGGATAAATAAAATAAAGTCTAGTTGCCGATGTGGGGGTTATCGTCACACGCGACGCGTCCCGTGCGAGCATTCTATTACGGAACTGAAGGGCGACTGCCCTCGCCACCGACTGACTCTGAAGTGAGGTTAAGGGCGACAGACACACACGTCTTTTGTGCTGCCTATCACCCCCCCCCCTTCTCCCGAGATAAGGGCCTGGCCATGCACGCTCTCCACTCGTTATCGATACTGCTCCACACGTTATCCAAACTAAGACTGTGCCGTCAACATAAACACACTTCTCTAACAACAAAACTGCGTTGTAGGAACTAAAACTTGTTGACGCATTCTGAAAAAAGCTAAATAATGCTGACGCTTGATAAAAAACTGAAAACTACGATTTTTTGAAACGTAACTGCAACAGGACTCCTGATAAACGTAAATAGCAAACGTCCGCCCGATAACCTACAATATCACACGTCTGTCGAATAAACAAACTATCACGGCTTTAATTTTGAAACCGATACAATTATTACGAAGCTTTCCAAAGCTAAAGAAAAACGAACGAAATTGAAACACGTGTCCCGAAAATTAAGACTATTGAGTCATTACAACCTAGGAGAAGGATACGTAATGGGCAAACAAAGAAAGGTTTCATGGCTTTCAAAATGCTTTATTCAACCGTGATACTTGTGTATGTGCGTGTATGTATCTATAAATAGTATAATATGTGTATTACATATTGTATATATTTAAGATGACTTTATTTTAAAATATTAGATGGAACTACTTGAGATAATACAATTGTTCGATAGTGTTATCTTTAGTGGACACCTGTATTATGTGAAAGTATGATGGGCAGTCAATCCCTCTTCGTGATGAAAATAAAGTGTTTAAAAATCTGGCCTATCAGAAATTTTATGACGCATGTGGAAGATTATGTTTAAATTAACAGAAGAAAATATTGCATCGGTGTAACGCTCAGACGCGCTGTTCTCGAGAATAAAAAACAACTACAAAGTTGGAAGTGGCGTGGTCGATCGCCTGGCAGTTATGCAGCATGTCGAGCAGAAGTGTGTGTGTTATCATCAAAATTGTCAGTTCAACTATCTTAGAATTACATTTTAGAAATTATGACTCCCTCCAGTTTTTTTTTGTTTCTTCATAAGTTGCTAACTATTTCTAAATAATGTCATTTCTAAATAACGATTCTTAATGACGCGTACATCCCTTAATCCTTATGGAAGTCATGAGTTGTGTTCATTTTGAATTAGGAATAGCTTCACGGCGTTTCTGACCTGAAGTTCAGTTGTGAATTACTCACTCTTTCTCTCTCTCTCTCCCTATTTCCTAATTTCAGTTGGAAAACGTACACTGTTTTGTTGGCTATCAACCAGTTGTCCTTCCCCCCCCCATCTATGCCCCTTTTGTGGCGGAGTTGTGAAAGCAAATGTCGTGGTTTCAGTTAACAGCTGCGTAGATTGATTATACACGGCAACGTGGAGTGAAGTTTAGGCGGCTCTTAGCATCGGGGTCTCGAGACCCGATGAGGGCGAAGCGAAGTGACTATGGAGCAGCTCCGGAATGCAATGGGGCGAGAGAAACGGGAGGCACCCGAGAAAACCCACCGACCAGCGGCATCGTCCGGCACGATTCCCACCAAGGCATTTCGCCTTGGTGAGAGACGATTAGTCTGGCCACTACACCACCGCGGCCCCTACACGGCAACTGGAATGAGTAGCTATAGCTTCAAGTCACATTCGCCAAGAGTGATTTCGGAAAACGTTGGAGACTCGGAAATCAGGATTGCCGGACCAGAAATAGGAAGTGGATGCTCTCAAATGGGAGTCAAGAGTGTTACCACTGAGCCAAAACTCGATTGGTGAAGAGGAAAAAGGATGAAAACGGGGTGGGGGCTTTAGCTGACCCATGCAACATGGCGAAAACTTTATGTATACATGCATAATGCTTATATCGCACTATCAAAGTAATACGACCACAATCCAGAAAATGTAACATTGTGTTAAGATAAAACTAATCATTGGAACATCATGTTCCCGGTCTCGAAGCAATAACTTTAGTTTTAATATTAACGGCCAGGTTACGATGTTTTGACGGATTCAAGTCGCAAATTTACTATACCGTATGCAATCATTATTATTTAATTTTGTATGATTATTTTCAATAACAGTGTAAACAAAATAGTGACAGGAGAGGCATATTAAAAAAGTCGAACTCCTTCAAAGGTACATTATTAAAAATAGTGTTTAAACTTTGAAAATACTCTCCTAAAAATGACTAATTTTTACTTATGGCCGTAATACTTTGACAGTGCGATATGTACATAAAAATTAAGAGGTTACGAACGGCCTTGACAAGAACAGTAATAAAATATATTGTAAATACATTTAATGGCGTTTGTTACTAATATTGAGCTATGCAGTTTCTTTCTTTGACGACGTTAAAAAAATAAGATTTGAAACCGGTTAATTTTGTCAAATTGTTGCTATATTTCGTCTGCCTTTACGGGAATATGTTAGGTTTATAAATGTGGGCTTTGGGTTAGTTGCCATACCTTAATTATTTCTGTCAACACGGATAGATATTAACTGAAAAATTACGTAATTAATTCAAACGTTAAGTGAATGCTATGACGAAAGTTTACAACGGACATTTCCGCATTATGCGGTGCACCCGTACGTAAACATTTTAGGGGCTCGTGTACAAACACAAGTATATGGACGGACTCGATAAAGTACCTTTTTCCCTCGTCGTGACGCGGTATATGTTTATCCGTGACAGGCCACACGTTGTGCCGCCGGCGGACCAGAATGGCGACATAAGTGACGTATAGCTATTCGGGTCGCACGAATGTGGAACGGTGCAAACCGGTAGCGGTGTGCCTCGAACAATGCGCCCGCTGCTCCGTCCTATATGCATTTACATACACGTAAGAAGGGTTGCGACAACGATTTGACAAATGTAGCGGGCACTGCCGATCCGACCTTCCTATTTTTATAAATTGAGTCCTACAGCATTCTCCTGCACGACCTCACTATATGTAATAATGACGTTTCCATATGCACTGCTAGCGAAGGCTCTGACTTGTCTGATGAATTAATGACACTCATCAATCATACTGCACATGAGTAGCTAAGATGCGCTGAAGTGTATTTGCATTTACAGAGCAGTCTAAAAATTCACATCGGACCTTAGTCACTTTTAATAATTGCTCCCAACCAACATTAACGCAATGTTTTTTAATCGTACATGTTATAAGAGCAAATTTCTTTTCTTACGTTTGATTACCAGCCACGTCGGTGATTTTTCAAGTGCCCAACGACTGGATATTTCAGAGTCTCTCTTCACTTTTGTACTGCGGAGGGTAACATCAAACCACGGCACCATTACTTTGACTAAAGCCCCTTATGTATGTTTATAGGTCTAAATATTTTACACGAGCAAACATAAAGTTATATTTCACGAAGCGTTATGTTTCTGGAAGCTAAGGAAGTGAATTACACTCATTAGCAGTTGAATTAGATATACCTGCCGTGTTTGGCGAAATCGCGCTGTGGTCGCCCCGTCTAATGGAACAGTGTCCAGTGATGCATGGCTGGGATGTCGGCAGAACTTTTACTAACCGTCTGAGTAACAGTCGAGCACAGGATGGGGTAGTAACAATATCTCAGCGTATTTGATCGTGGCTGGATCGGTGGGGCCTAACATATGGAGTACTCCATCACCGAAGTCGTGCGGGCACTGAGATTTCCACGGGTGACCGTATCAAGAGTGTGCCGTGAGTTCACGGATTCGGGTAAAACCACCGCCGCCAGGGACAACTGCCGAGGGCTCGCCGTCAGTTAGCTTGGTTGTTAACAGCGGATAGACAGGTCACAGTAGAACAGACCACTCACCAGTTCATTGGACCACAACGACTTGTGAGCAGCCGTACCATGTAAAATCATCTCCTAGCATTAGACTACTCGCCTCCCACCTAGGCGCACCGGGTTCCATTTCCCGTCGGGGTCGCTCCCGGATTTTCACATGCTGGAATCGTGCTGGACGATGCCACTGGTGGGTTGGGTTTTCTCGGGGATCTCCCGTCTCCCCCACCCTTTCATTCCGGCGCTGCTCCATGCTCACCTCGCTTCACCCTCATCGGCTCTCAAGACCTCGATGCTAGAGACGCCCAAATCTATTCACTCACTCACTTGAAATTCGTGGGAGGATTGTTATATGGCATTGATATTGGTACAGAATTTCACGTGGTTGTGTGTGAATACAATTTTATTGCTAGTCTGGAAGTAAAAAAAACTGTAATTTTAAGTTGATGGTTCGGAGGGGGGAGGGGAGGTACATGTTTGCAATCCTGTAGTTCACATCCCTCCATGGTTGAGTTCCTGTAAAGACGTGCTGACAAGACAGAAACATCACAGTAACTACTCTGTTCTGTTTGCAGATTCTGCCTGTCGGAGAAAAAGATAGCTCACCCTCCGGTCTCGACGCTGGGCTCCCGGAAGCCTGGACACCACGACTGCTTCCGGCCGTGCACATCAGTGACGTCGCCGGATGACTCAAGCGCCGAGTCTTCGCCGCAAGACTTGAGCAGCCGTCCTCGCGTTGCTTCATCCCCCCCCCTTGCCAACCCTAGGACGGACACATTGGATCTCACAATTACTCTGTTTCCGCGCCCACATCTTCTCCCTTATCGTTAGAGGTCCGTGAATTTCACAAGTACTTCCGGTGACAGTGTTAGACTTCAAGAAAGTGTGCTCATGTTAGAGATGTGTTGTTACTGCTATTTTCTCTACCTGTCTCAAACATAGATTAAAGATGAGGTTGACCGCTTATTCGTCTTCTGCGCATGTACCCAACATTGGTCTACTCCAAAAGAACACAGATGTCAAAGTCACATGCTCAACAACGATGAACGTGTTTATTCATATATTAATTTTTAAATGTCAAGCACTATTATGTTAATAAAATACTTTAACCTATTTGAATTTAGTCTAACTGCATTACAAATTGTTTAGAAGAAGTATAAAAACATCCCAAAGCACTTGTTTACTAAGCAGTGTTCTAACCTAAAATCCAAACCATGCCGTTTTTGCTAGCCGTATTGTGAGAAAAGCAGTTCAATGTTGGGGCACGGATATTGGTTGTGCGCAGCCAGCGAGATCGGTCCACCTCATATTTAGTCCATGTCTCCAAACTTACACTCATGCATAACTGTATCTGATACGAAGTATCTGATACTTTCAGTACCAGATACAGGAAATTTCTAGTACGTCGCTCACGTCGCTTCTTCGCCATTCTCTCGTGTGTAGCCTTGTTCGTGCATTTTGTTAGGTACGCGGTATCACGTACGCGTGTTGCCAAGTACGCATTTTCGATTGGCGTACTGCGCGGTATCTGTCAAAGCGAAATAAAAGTATGGATAAGAACAAGAGCAGAAGAAAAGACTTCACTTGGGCGAGAATTTTTTTTTTGAGAGGGCAATGAACTTGCTATATGTAAACTGTTTAAACGGAGAACCATATATATATATATATATATATATATATATTTTTTTTTTTTTTACGTAAATACTCAACTGCGTGGTGTTGCCAAATCTAAACCAAGAAAGTGGATTTTTAACTTAACCACACATTATAAATATAGTTAAAATTGCATCAGTACTACATGGAGCAGCAGACGCAACACACTGGCGAATGTTAAGCTGATACTAACTGTACCTGAAAGCTCTGCGGTGTACTAGTTTACAGTACTTGATACAAATGGGTATCAGAAACAAATACTATGTGACCCATCTCTAGCTCATGTGGTCATCTCACGACTGGACCGCATTTCTTTGGGCAACCCAGGGGAAAAAAAATTCGTGGCAGTATCACGTGAAACAAAGCCGAATAAAATAGAAGCCTGTCAGTAGCAGCCAATGAAAAAAACAGTAGTGGTCCGAACATGTATGAAGGACTGAGAAGTCTATGCTGATGGCAAAATTGTTCGTGAAATTCACATACCTATACTCATCGTGTTCGTCCTGTGGTGCGTAGCAATCGCGTGCAGAAACTCATCGCGTAGTCACAACTCCTTCCCCGAGTATTCAAAAAGGTCAAAGAGACTTTTGTTATGATTCGAAAGGCCCACACGTTGGCACCAAGACCGGCGTTGTAAGTGGCATCTCGGTAATACACGAGATTTCTATCTGCAGTGTACTTTTGTGCACGGGGTGGGGCTGCTGTGATCGGGCCGAACGACAGAAGCCAGCGGAACTGGGTTGGAGACGGGAGTTCGCCTTTACGGTGAATGCGCGGCCCGGTTCTAGAACTCAATGTAAACTAAACCAGACGTGCGGGTGGATACGCACGTGATCCGTGTTAGCATTTAGAGACAGGTTATACTTCAAACACGCGTACGTTTGCGCTACGTCTGTCATTGGGCCACGTTTCATTTGACGCGCCAACGAATAAATATTTCGTGATGGTGTTGCCGAATCATGTGCATTACTGTCACAAAGGGGGGAAGTCTTCACGCCTAACCGGTAGCCCCAAAAACACGTGACAACGGTTCTAGTATTTTACAGAATTGTGACGTCCAGCTTGATGTCAGATAACGATGAGAATTTCGCGGGTCGCTACACTTTATGGGCGAATCACGCAGTTGTTCATCGCAGATGTAGGATTTCCTGGTGAATCGTACGCGGCTCAGCATAAAAGACACAACGTGATCAGTATACCTTCTTCTGTGGTCGTACGTGCTTCAGTATAAGTAGAGTTGGTTTTCAATTAAGCACTGCTCCCGACTGTACCAAAAGTAGAAGACATTAAAAAAAATATAGTACACACACTACAAACATTTACAGAAAAGTACGATTTATGTTGCATATGAAAGAAAATTTTTTTGTATCACTGTAAAATATTTTTCTAGAATTTAGTTATTTAAATTTTTAATTTTAGCATATCTTTATAACAAAAATAAATTTACACAACATCAATTTTTAAAAATAAATTTTTTTTAACATTAGTAACAATCCTTTTTTACATACAACCATTACTATGATTGCACTACTTGACGAAGGTTTTCTTGCAAAAATGTGCTTTCTTAAGCATCCAAAAAATAAATACACTTAAATTTTTATTACATATTGACTCGTATCAATGGAGTTTTTAAACACTAAGATGAGTAAATTCTATCAAAATATTTTCTTGTGTTACAAAATACATGCATCCTTCTTTCATATGTAACGTAAATCATACTTTCCTGACAATTTTGGTAGCATGCGCACTCGTAATGAACTTTGCGTGTCGCATGCACATTCGGGCGCGTGTTCCATCGGAAGTGACTCCTATTCTACCTTAAGATTCAGCTTCACCTATTGCGCAGAAATTCGCCGTTTTCGTGTCATATTTACAATTTCAGAGGAATTATTGGAAAATATCTGATTACAGAAAATTTTGCAATTTACGAGTTGTTTAATATTTCTGTATATAATCTTCACTGCGTAATATTTCCTGCTTGCAAAAAAAGGCAGGAACTTATAAATATGTTCCTGACTTGTTGCAACTAGCAGGTAACACGTAGCGAAAATTATGCACGTAAACATCAAACAATTCGTAAAACGTAAATTTTCTATTACACTACACTGTAAATAATTACCCTGAAACCAAAAATAACGACACGAAAACGAAGAATTCCTGAGGTGCCTGTCTTACGTGGCGAGGAGGCCTTCTCCTGATGACGGCAGGCGCCCAGCATCCGGTGCGGCCCATTTGATTAGCACCGCGTTGGTCACGGAGTGGTTCGGATCCCACCATAGTCGTGGACGTCCCGTCGTCTACAGCCACCACATGCGAGGTTGAACCCGGGTTCCAACCCGGCGCCGGTCTGGGTTCCACCCCCACCTCCTCCTTCCTAAAGATCCGCAGCTACCGGGCTAGGTCGTTCCACACCGGGTACAACCTCTCGACACCGCGCCTAGACCGGGCTCTAGCCGTCGTGCGGCCACTACTGACTGCCGCCTTCGTCTCTCCTACAACCTGGCACCACGTGACCTCGCCGCGAGAGATAGCTCACTCGCAGCTCGCTGAGCTATTGCTCCGCTTCCCCCTTCTCCCGACGCCCAGCGATGAATACCGACCTGCTGATTTCACCACCCGCCCGTCCCACCTCAACGGACGTCGAGCTCCGCGATTTCTTACTAGAGGCGGGTACGGGTCATGCTCGCGGGCAAGCGAGCACGTAGAAAATCAATGTACGAAAATAAAATTACCGCCCACACAAATAAGTATGGTCTATTCGCGGTTTATTCACACTTTTTTATTCGAACTTTTGAAAAATATCACCCCCCCNTCTAGATACGTCGGCTATCACAAGCATTTCATACGTCTGTTAACATAAGAGTATTTAACTTCTAATTAAAACTGAAAATTTTCTTATATTTTATCCGTAGATTATAATACTTAATTCATAATTAATGCTAATTTAAACAAAGAGAACATACGTGTGTTGGTAACGCTTGCTAACAAATAGTTCTCACGCAACATATTATTAAACTGAGCGCGCACGAATGCGGTGCGTTGTCCATTTGGTGTAATCTTCTAGACTTCGTTAAGCTTCGTTTGAATGAGGCGGAGGAATAGCCTGAAAGTAGAACTCAAGCAGGCCTTCAGAAAAATTTGAAGTAACGGTGAATTGGACATAACTTAGTTTTTTCTCGAGGGCGAGGTAGCATCAGAAAACTAAGGAGTGCCAAATATGTACTTCACGTGATATACATTTAGGTTGTCATACTTAACGTATATTTATAAGGCTGTCCGTGATTAATTGTGCATTTCTGGAAGCCCTGCTTAGGATCTACTTTTTTCTCAATTCGTATCCTTTCGCGTAATGTAAAATTGGCATTGCCATTTACCTCATCACTTTATTCATGCGCCATCTAAGTGAAACAGTAGAATTTTTAGAAAAATAAATATTTGAATAATATGCAAATTCGTGTGCTTGTGTGCGCAAACACAATAAACGCTGACTTAAGTAGACATAAATTTAAACCATACACTCGCAATATAACATCAAGCCATAGAACTACATTTATTAATCCTCTGCCAACTTAACTGGAAGGTTGCACGCCAGTGAGTACTTTAGCGTATATGTAGGTATAAGCAGTAACTTATTTTTTTCAAGAGGTTATTTCAAAAGTGCTAATTTCCGTGAAAAACCTTTAATAAAGTTGTAGCTAAGTGAATAAAGTAATACGGTGTATTTGTAATGGTTTAGGTTTTTTTTTTTTTTTTTAATAAATGTGTGAATATGTAGCTACACGTGTGTGCAAACACTTACATAATTATTTTAAAAAGTAAAATTGTGAAGGGATTTTTTATCCAGCACCAGACGCGTCAAATTCTCTATACTAATATCTCCCACCCCTCCCCCCCTCCTTCGAAACCTAACCTAACAAAGAAAAATTTCGACGCCCCTGGATGGAGGTGCTGATCTTGAGTATGAATATTGACACTTATGCTTTAACCACAACTTCTCGTTCACAGGGGAAAGTGGCTGCAATAAATTGTAGACAAAATCATGTTTATTGAAATTGCATTTTAACAACGGCCGGGCAGAAGAAGAATGAAAAACAAAATAGTGATATCGTGTTGGGGGAGAGAGGGAAGGGCTGCAGTTCTTTTAATCTCCTGGTCATGTCCTTGGGTTTGATGACGCACGCCTATAACTTCCAAACGTATGCAACATATCAGTCCCGTGAAGTGCCGCTACTGGGGAATGTGACCGGTTTGTCGGATGACGCGCGAGGGCGCTTCAAGACAGGAGAATTCTCCAGTGTGGCTCCACACAGCCTTTTTTCAAAGTAAATATACGGGATGATTCTAAAATCATGGGACAAACATTGAGGGGTGGTAGAGCTCACTAAACCAAACAATTATTGTACAGGAATATATGGGCGTGAGTGACGCGTTGAGGCACTAACACGAAAACACGACACATTAACGGAAACATAAAATTTTCATTAGCAGCATACTTAACGAGTGATTCCGTACAGAAAACGTTAAAACAGTTGCTGGAAATGCATCCACCAACAGTCACGTATGCCTGGCGACCTCTACATATGGCGTGATTGGCTGACAATGGTGGCGTGCGTGAAATACCCGGCGTATTTGAATCTGTTCGCCAATCACTCCACCGACGCTACCAAGCTTGCATTACTGTCGGTGGTAGCAATTTTGAGCAATTATTATAAACATTGCTGTAAAAAGGCATTTAGCGGCGACGTTGTAAATAAACAATGTGTTGCATTTAATGTGTAATTTTTGGGTTTGTGCCTCTACGCGTCACTCCCGCCCATATATTCCTATACAATAATTGTTTGTTTTAGTGAGCTCTGCCACCCCTCAATGTGTGTCCTATGATTTTAGAATCATCCTGTAGTGAAAGAACCGTACAGCATCCGGTCTTGGATGCGGAAATAAACCTTTGGCCTATCAGTCAGTCGTGCTCACCGCTATACCGAAATGTTTGACTCCATTGTTTGACGGGTTAAGTCCAACCAAGGCACTGCTCCACACTTTCACAGCTGCTCACCCAGCAAGTAAGCAACTCTGTGTACTTGGTAAGTACAGATGCTGTGTGAACTATACAGGAATTGGGATGACGCTAGTATATATTTGAAGGGAATTAGGATACAGGCTGAGAATATGTATTTGCATCATTACGTNTTGTGTATTTGGCAAGTACAGATGCTGTGTGTACTATACTAGGAATTGGGATGACGCTAGTATATATTTGAAGGGAATTAGGATACAGGCTGAGAATATGTATTTGCATCATTACGTTATTACTATGTTAAAGTTAATAATAACTTAGCAGATTCGTAGGTTTTTTTTATGCTAGTCACTTCTGATGATTACTACACACTATTAATCAAAATTAATACAGCTCAAATTATGTAGGCATGCAGTGTTCACACATTATGAAAGCTCCAATAAGCTGATACTCCAAATTAGTACAGAATTTTCAGCGTGTGAGTGAAGAGATTTGGGCAGCTCTTAACAGCTGGTTCTTGAGAGCCAATGAGGGTGAAACAAGGTGAGTTTGGAGCAGCGCCTGAATGAAAGGCGAATGGGAAACGGGAGATCCCCGAGAAAGCCTGCTGACCAGCGACATCATCCGGCACGATTCCCACATGCGAAAATCCGGGAGCCGGGAATCGAACCTGGTTCATCTAGGTGGGAGGCAAGTAGTCTAACCACTACACCACTATGGCCTCTCAAGATTAACTTCATTAGTTATGAAAACATGCCATTTCCAAACTTTCACTAAGCCATTTTTCATTGAAAACTGATACTGTAATGTAGATCACGTGTGTCGAAGAATTTGACAATCACTCTATGCGGTTATGTTATTAGCTTGTTCTTTTTCGATGAATTCAAAGCGGTGTTTGTGAGGATTTTACCGTGTTTATTATTTGACGATATAATATTCAATTTGTCACGGCGAGTCTTTTGCTTAAAAGTCCCGAAAAAGTAAGTTATTTTTTTGGGAATTTGTTATAATTATTTATTTTATTTCCTGAAAATACTGATGGCAAATAGTGTACTGTTTAAAGGGAAGTACATAAGACATATTTAGTAATCACTCTGCGGAAGTTCGAGCGAAACGTCAGCCTAGACAATCTGCGCATCTCCTAGCGGGGAGATTCTTGAGGGAGTGCTGCGAGAATGACGGAAGGCAATGATCAGATGGATGCAAGACTGGCGCTTTTTTTTCCCCCCGCTCTCCCGTAGCCAGATTTCACGAAACACGTACGTAAACAAGCAGGCTTGTGTCGTGGAATCCAACTGCACGTGCCAGAAACATGCACAGGGCCGAGCACGCCTTCACGGCGTGCCTCAAGGTCACTAGCCGACCAGCGCCAGCGACCAAGAGGCGAGCATCGCCGACTATGGCCTAGCTGTTGTAGGCCGTTCGCGGTAAACTGAGCCACTTTTAAGTCCCTCCCAGCGAGCATACAAAAAAAAATTACATTTAATCGTAACCTCAGACGCCAACTTTTGAAAGCCGTAAAATGTATATACTCCGTTCACGGTTACATCCACCTTTTCTCGAGTACATTCACGCANGTTACATCCACCTTTTCTCGAGTACATTCACGCACCTACATATATTAATAGTATATTTAATTAATTAAACAATTAACATAAGCAACAGTAACATCACTACAGTCGTATGAACAGAAAGCAAATAAGTTACAGTTATTATACAAGAGGAACCTCCACAATAATAATTGTATATATCAAACCCATATTTAACGTTCATTAAATATTTATAAAGTGAACAAGCTGTTCCGGCATAATTTTTTGAATTAAGGGATTGAAATTGTATTTCTTGCTTCCTGAGGTAAGCAATTCCAGAGTTTTGGCTGCAGCGACGATGAAAGATGAAGTGAAAAATGAACTGTTTTTTGGAACTAGAAGCTTTCGTTGATCGAAAGAACGAGTGTTTAAAATATTGGGCGGTAAGAAACAAGACCAAAGGTATTGTGGACATCCTGTTAAAAATAATTTCTTTAACAAGCATATATGGTGAAATGAAAGTCGATTTCTCAAATCAAGCCATGAGAGAGTATGTCTGGATTTTGCGATATGGTCTTTTTTTTAAGACTAAAAATAAGACGTACACAGTTGTTGTTTTGATTTCGCCGAAGTCTCTGAGCTAGATCTTCATGCAGCTCACTGAAGACTATATCAGAGCATAATCAAGACGTGAAATTATTAATGATTCTCTCAAAGTATTCATCAATTTCGCGGGTAAAAATTTTTTAAGCCTTCTTAATGAATGTATAGTGACATTTATTGCCTACAGATGTAAGTGGCATATTTTCTCCTTGTTAAAGTTTCACTTAATATTACACCTAGTTTTTTTTACGGACTTTGACAGAGGAATCGGCTCGCCATTAATTATGATATTAGGAGCGCTAGTGACGTTTGGTGATTTGAGTAGTTTCTTGGATCAAATANAATCGGCTCGCCATTAATTATGATATTAGGAGCGCTAGTGACGTTTGGTGATTTGAGTAGTTTCTTGGATCAAATAATAATGCTCTGGGATTCCTTAGGGTTTAATAGTAGTCCGTACTTTACTGACCATTCTAAGGTGTTTGACAATTCATGGTTAATTGTGTCAATTGATGACGTAGTATTACCGGGATTAGCCAGGTAGATTTGGGAGCTNTGTTTGACAATTCATGGTTAATTGTGTCAATTGATGACGTAGTATTACCGGGATTAGCCAGGTAGATTTGGGAGCTGTCTGCATAAATATGGCATTTGCAATGTTTTATCAGCTATGAGGGTGGTCATTAATAAACATGGAAGATAGTAGGGGTCTCAGAACACAACGAGGTGCGCAAGGCAGATTGTTGTTCTACGCTGACAACTCTCTCATAACGGCCTCAAAAGTAACCCATTGTAACGATATTTCAGAGAAATCAAAATATGATTTCAGCTTTGCATGTAACAGCTCATGGTCAACGGAATCAAATGCTTCGCTAAAATCTAATAGGGTCAAAATCGATAGCATACGGCTATCCCGTGTTCGGTTTTATGTCCTTAGTGACCTGAGGAAGAGCTGTGCATGAGCTTCAGCTCTTTCTGAAACCAGACTGATGGTCGACCATCAGGGTTATTTACAATAATGTACCTTGTTATCTGTTGGTGTGCAATATATGCAAGGGGCTTGGGAAATTGTGGGGAGAATGCTTATGGGTCTGTAACCACTGGCACATTGAGGATTGTCTTGGGGATGGGTGTTACTGAAGCAGATTTCCACTGAGNGCTTATGGGTCTGTAACCACTGGCACATTGAGGATTGTCTTGGGGATGGGTGTTACTGAAGCAGATTTCCACTGATTTGGAAAGCTGCCTGTGACCAGCGACATTACAATCGATATTTATTTTGAAATATATGCATCTAAGGGCAGTGATATNTTGGAAAGCTGCCTGTGACCAGCGACATTACAATCGATATTTATTTTGAAATATATGCATCTAAGGGCAGTGATATATATAAATATGTATATATATTTTTTTTTTTCAGGAGAGAAATTAAGGTTGATATGTTACTGCCCGTTCATATGTTTGGTTATCGAAACACAAATGTGGTCGCTGAAAAGTGTAAAATTCTGCAAAAATCGCTGTAAGTAGCCTCCTGTTTACGAAATGTATCCTTTTGTAAAACAGTGTTTTAAGCTATAGCGACAATGTTGTATCATTTCTGTACATATTGCTGTATTAAAACCCTATAGTCACAGCTTAAAATTTTGAGGAAACAGAACACACGCAAAGCTTGTTTATGCTATCCCCCCCCCTTCTCTCTCTCTCTCTCTCTCTCTCT
>NQII01006595.1:0-16085 GCA_002778355.1 Clitarchus hookeri
ATGACACAATAATTAGAGACGATTGCAACGAAAAAAATGTACTTTTTCGTCATTGCTCTAATGAAATCGGAAATCACATAAAACAACAAATTATTTTCTATGTAATAATAATTTGCTATTATTATGGTACTCGTGACATTAATTATTCTAAATAATATTGGGGCTTTTATCTGAAGTACCGTCAGCCATGTTAAAACAAATAGACGAAAAACGCCCAAAGACTTGCAGAACCAACCACTGAAATAAAGCAGTAAAAAGGGGCAATGTTACCTATCATTTCTTCGCGCTCGGTGCATGACTTTGCAGGTCGCAGCAAGCGACCCTCGCCCGTCAAATGCACCAGTTTTGACTTGTTAATGTCTATCCAAACATATGGTCGTATAACTAGGGCAATGGTTTGGAATTTTAGGAAAGTCAGAAAAATTACAAATGTGCTCCTAAATGTTGCTTTTCGAACACCGTGTGACGGTTTGCGGAGAATCAAATTCTAGCGTCCGACGCAAATCTACAGCAGAAATAAAGCAAATATCTTCAAAAAGCAACTTAGCGTTGGCGGTACAGAATAAGCCTTTGAGAAAATCCTTGTATACTAATGCTGGCTTAGTNCTTCAAAAAGCAACTTAGCGTTGGCGGTACAGAATAAGCCTTTGAGAAAATCCTTGTATACTAATGCTGGCTTAGTCTAGAAATGCCAAACACTTTGGCCTCACACGGCATGCGAACTCGGGACCCCCACAATACAAAGTCGTCGTGTCACCATCCACAACACAGGGGTTNTTGGCCTCACACGGCATGCGAACTCGGGACCCCCACAATACAAAGTCGTCGTGTCACCATCCACAACACAGGGGTCGGTAGATATTCCATCCCACGCGTGACGCGTCACAGATCGACGGCTTCGCCACTCTCTATACGTGACCGCTCCCGTTTGACGCTAACGAACGCGGTTGATAAAAAAAAAAGAGGAAGGTACGAACCAATTTCGCAGCGAAACGTGCAGAGGGGATAATAAATTAGTTTTAATGGTTNTTTTTTTTGTGTGATCTGAAAATATGCAGATATCAACCATAACCTGTCGTTGGTAGTTGACGAAATGTGGATGGCCTCTTCTGTTCTCTGTTCTATGAACTCTTCGTATCTGCACATACGAATTTAGTGGAAACGCATAAGAAAGTTGATGGCAACCCATTTACAATGCCCAAGATGAGTTTTCGAATACCTACTATTTCGTGTAATGAGGAAAATGGGACATAATGTGTGCTAAATGTTGGCTCAAAGACACCAAAGGCAACAGGAAATATGTTACTGAGACGTACTAGTTTGAAATTATGTTTCGTATTAAAAATACACATACGTACAAAACATGAAACCGCTGTTTGACGTAGTGTAGTGTGTCTGAGAATATTTTCTCGACATTTTGTGGCCTACAACCATTTATAAAACTTATGTTAAAATGTTCTTAAATAAAAACGTGGAATTGGACAAAATACAGTGGTTTTTTAAGCTACCGGTATGTTTCCCAAACGGGGTGTTTTTCATTCTTAATGATTCACGAAAATGCTGATTAAGGAAATTATGTAACAAAAAATATGAATATGAATTTGAATAACCTCAGAAACAAAGTTTCTTCCCCATTTGCACTACAGTATTATTTGAATGGGACATGAAATGAAGGTTGTCCTTTCAAGAAATAAGGAAGAAACATCTATCTGCATACCCACAGAATATCACGAAATTTTGTTCGCAAAAATCTAAATTGCACATATACATAATAATTATGGACAAGTACAAGGACTGCAAACAATTCAATAAATTTTGAGTATGTTCACTAGTATTGTCATATGCCAAAATTGAAGCATATTACAATTCTCTGCAGTGGAGTAATAATTGCCACAGTGGATTTTCCAGCAGAGAAAGCAAAAGACATGTCACAAATATGCTGTAATTGAAACTGGAATTGTATAGTGAGGTAAATATTTATAGTGTATCCATCATAGTAACCTACAATTGCATATCTATAAACAGTACCCAAAAGATAATTTCTACCATTAAATAAATCCATGTCTTAAATTAGCCCTAAAAATACTTACGCAATATGGTGTTGCAGGTCTGTGCCAATTGAAAGGCTGTTGGCAAACTGCTTAGGAACTTTGTGCAATTCGATTGTGTAAATTATTTTAAAGCACACGTTTGCGAACGTCTTGCACTTAAATGTATTGCATTGTTTACAAAACACACTAATGTGAATCTAAGAAAAACCAACGCTGGAAGATAAGCAGACGAGGTGGCAAACTTAAATAGCACTGTTTCTCATTTTCATTGTGAAACAAGATATTTTGCGTAAAAGTGCAGTCAGCCTACTGCTACCGTCGAAGCAAAACCTCTGGAAGTTATCTCCTTGAAGCGACGCACAGTGTTCGAACAGCTCAATTTACGAGCTCATTTGTATTTTCAACTTAAATAAATTTATTTATACTCTGAATGTTATTATCTTAGAGAGTTACACCTAAAACTAAAATATTTGTGGAAATGCGTTGTGAATTTATTGCTTTATAATAAAAACTGTACATTTAGTATTTTGATAGCGTTATTCGTGTACCGCAAGTGGTTAGAAACTGTATTATTTTAAATATCACAATCAATGTAATCGTAACACCAAACTTAAATAAACGACGTACATCATGTTACAAATGCCACATCTAATCACTAATTTCGTCACTTGACGACTCTTCGGAAAGCCGGTTGTGTAACGTGCTAAACTTGGTAGTGGCCTGGTGGAAGATATGAGGAAATCCGAAGATATTAGGAGTGCATGCAGTAAGTCTTCGTCTTTTTGTTTCCTCCCAATTTCTCTCGTGTTGTGCTCACGTTATTACTTGCATTCTCTGTGCCTTGCTTCCAAAGTCTCTTCGGGGCAGTGTAGTGGTTAGACTACTCGCCTCCTACCTAGGCGAACCGGGATCGATTCCCGGCGGGGTCGCTCCCAGATTTTCGCATGTGGGAATCGTGACAGACAATGCCGCTAGTTGGCGGGTTTTCTTCGGGGATCTGCCGTTTTACCCGCCCCTTGCGTTCCGGCGATGCTCCATACTTACCTCACTTCATCCTCACTGGCTCACATGACCTCGATGTTAAGAGCAGCCCAAATCTTTCCACCCCACTCCACTGTAAAGCCTCTTTGCTCAAATGCCCTATGGGAAGCAACAGAGAAGAGTCCATGACGTCAGTTCCGTGAATTAATATCTTACGGACACTTGCCGGCATCTTGCACCATGGATACTTTTCGACGAATATTCTAGAAGTTTATAGAGCATATTGCCTCAATGACTCTGTGCGAAGCTTGCAGCCACAAGATAAGAGCTTATAAAATTACTGAAAATCTGGTGATTAGCCCTTCGTTAACGCCCGTGATTTCCGCTGCGACTTTTGGGTTCTCGAAAAGTCTTCGGGCCATATTGCCATCGTTAGTGTTTCCAGAGTTTTTCTTGACGACATCAACGATGAGACCAGTTTTCTGCCGAAATTTGTCATTAACGTCACGTTTCTTCTCCTCCACATTAGCCTTACCATTTGTTTGTACTCGCCAAGTTTTCGTACATAATTTGCATGGAATATGCAGTACACACTCAAAGAGCATGTTATGCACATGCAAAATGGAGGAAAGAAACTTGAACAACTGCATACGTGTTGCTCCGTTATCGACACATGCCCACAAACATGCATACAAATAATACTTCCGCACCTTTAAGCACATTGAGAGTAGTTTAATTAGAAAGGTTGATACATATGACACAATAATTAGAGACGATTGCAACGAAAAAAATGTACTTTTTCGTCATTGCTCTAATGAAATCGGAAATCACATAAAACAACAAATTATTTTCTATGTAATAATAATTTGCTATTATTATGGTACTCGTGACATTAATTATTCTAAATAATATTGGGGCTTTTATCTGAAGTACCGTCAGCCATGTTAAAACAAATAGACGAAAAACGCCCAAAGACTTGCAGAACCAACCACTGAAATAAAGCAGTAAAAAGGGGCAATGTTACCTATCATTTCTTCGCGCTCGGTGCATGACTTTGCAGGTCGCAGCAAGCGACCCTCGCCCGTCAAATGCACCAGTTTTGACTTGTTAATGTCTATCCAAACATATGGTCGTATAACTAGGGCAATGGTTTGGAATTTTAGGAAAGTCAGAAAAATTACAAATGTGCTCCTAAATGTTGCTTTTCGAACACCGTGTGACGGTTTGCGGAGAATCAAATTCTAGCGTCCGACGCAAATCTACAGCAGAAATAAAGCAAATATCTTCAAAAAGCAACTTAGCGTTGGCGGTACAGAATAAGCCTTTGAGAAAATCCTTGTATACTAATGCTGGCTTAGTCTAGAAATGCCAAACACTTTGGCCTCACACGGCATGCGAACTCGGGACCCCCACAATACAAAGTCGTCGTGTCACCATCCACAACACAGGGGTTGGTAGATATTCCATCCCACGCGTGACGCGTCACAGATCGACAGCTTCGCCACTCTCTATACGCGACCGCTCCCGTTTGACGCTAACGAACGCGGTTGATAAAAAAAAAAAAAGAGGAAGGTACGAACCAATTTCGCAGCGAAACGTGCAGAGGGGATAATAAATTAGTTTTAATGGTTGTTCTTCCCCCGCACGTCCCGCGGGGAAGCAATGCGTCTCACGACAGACTTCCCCCCCTCTATATCGTGTCGGCGTTACGTGCGAGCAAATGGAATCCCTGCGTTTTCCCCCCACCTTGCAACGTGACGTTCATTAGTTGAATTAGCGGCTTAAAGGTGGAGCCAGTAGGCGTGTGCCGGCCGGGTCTTGTAAGAGCAACTGTCTTGGGAATTCTGTCCGGCGTGTCCAGCTAATTAGACTTGCCTTACCGAGGAGCGTACAACAGCTGCAACTTACCCGGGTATAGTTTATTCGCGGTTTCTTTGCACTTTTTGAATCAAATCTTTGGAAAATCACCATATGTATGACGGTTTGGTTGTTCCCTAAATATATCATGTATCACAAGCGCTTTATACTTCTGTTAACATACAAGTTTCTTGTTTTGTTTTTGTTTGAGCTATCATTTATATTTTATTTATAAATTATAATAATTCACTTACAATTAATTTCTATAAAAACAGTAAGAAAATAGGTGTGTGATAATGCCTAGTAAGTAATAGTTCTCATGCGAAACATTATTACACTGGGTGCGCACGAACGCGGTGCTATGTCCCTTTCGTGTAACTTTCTAGACTTGGTTAAGGTAGCAGTAAAGTAGATTTCTTTATAGTGATGCAACCAGCAACACAGTAAATGCACAACTTTTTAAAAAATACTGTAGAGACTTCCAAAATCGTAAGAAAAACATGGCTTGAGTTTCATATGAAAGATAAATGTTTATATTTTATTCAGTGTAAAATATGTCACCAAAGTAAGTCTCTTTGATGAGTATATTAATTATTTAATACCGAAAATTTCCATTTCTTACCCAAGAATGGGCGCATTTCTTCTCTAAATAAAAAAAAAAAATTATTTTATTAAAAAATACTTTATCTAATTAGGTTAACAGTTTTTTTCTATGCTTTTGCATGATAAAATATTCGCATAACATTTTATAGGTGTGCTAAAAGTTACGTTTATGAAAATAAGTTACAATACATATTACAACTGTTGACTCGATTATTCATTTTTAAAATTAAAAAATAACTTAAATACAGCTTTTTTTCGCACAAATACAAATATGTCAATGTATAATTTCATATAAATCAATCGCAGTATCGATAACATGTAAAATAACTGTACAATCTTGGAAATACATAATAATTCTATAATATTACTAGGAAGCTGCTGCCTCCGTAGCGCAGTGGTGGAAAGTGGAACTACGTGAAGATGTTGAAGGACGAATGAACAGGGAGGGCGATGTGATGATGTGAGCGATCACCGGCCTGGTAATGGGCTGTGAACAGTTAGAAGAGGACTGAGTACCTGCCTACCAGCAGAGGCGGAGAGTACCCGTGTCTGCCTGTGTGTCTGGCTATCGCTACGAGCATTTGCTGTGAACTATAAAAATGACAGTGATGCAAGTAATGCGATCATGAGCAACCGACCATTGCAGGTCTATGTTATTATGCCTGTTGTCATGCAGCCAAAAAAATATCCTGTTATTGGGTAAATTACACGCATTTTTTTCATCTCAGTTGAAACTGAAATTTGAATCCGTAATTACAGTAAACGTACAATTATGGAGGTTGTATACGTAAACCACAATGAAATGTACGTACAGCACACAACAAAAATTTTGATGTATGTGGTTGTCTATACAATGACATTTGAAAGGAATGGTTATGTGTAAAATCGATGAAAATGCGATTGAAAAGGAATAATATTTGTAAACGATTAATAGCATTTTCAACTTATAATTCACCCAATTTATGAAAAAATTATAATTTTCTGTACGTCTTCCTCGAACTCACTTTCTTCATGGAGTTGCAACTAACTGCACAACAAATGCATAGCATACCAAACTATACTAGAGCAGCTGTAATAGTTTAAAAGATAATAAGTTGTATTTCTTTTATTGATTGTATTATATGTGATAGAGTAATGTACGTATTTTATTAAAGTTATAGTATTATGGTCTGAAATTATTGTAAACGTATTATATAACTGATTTAACAAATATTTTTGTGAAATGTTGAATTTTTATTTGTAATATTCCGTAATTAAAAAGAACTTCAAGTATCCTTTTTTCATGTAAGAATATATATGTTACTATTTACTTCTAAAGTAAATATTTTTGGAGAATATAAAGTGACCAAATAGGTATATACTCTATTCAAAGATAAACTAAATACGCGTTATTTTCATTTCGAGCTGCAATATTTTGTCCACTGGAAGAAAATACGTCGAATAGTCCGCATGAACAGCCTGACTGTACGGTAATTGTAGGACACGTATTTGAAGTTACTGTACTGTGTAGCTAGGAGGAAGGGACTGGATGGGGATGACGCACAACTAATAAGTATGGCCAATACGAGTTCCGCTACTCGTTCTGCAGTCAGGTTCAGGTGCATGGCTGCCAGGTGTGTTGCGATCAAGTGCTTGCAGACTCTACAGTGGTTGTGCGATGGAAGTAAAAGACTCAGGGTACACCAGAAGCGTCCAGTCGAAAAAGGCACGAGGTTTCCCTTCAAGAAAAAATAAAAACAGAAGTGGCTTACACCTAAATATCCTAAATAAACACCAGTGAGGTACAACATAATACTTGTTATTATACACAACTATTTTTAAAAATTTGTGTGTGTGTGTGTGTGTGTGCGCTCGCGTGCACAAGAGAGAGGGAGAAAAAGGGAGAGGGAAATGGCGCATTCACGTTAGCGTGTATACACACACACTCGCAAACACGCAGAGAAGAGTTGAAGCCTTACTGTTGGTGTTGGATATGTATGTATTTCTTACCCCGGTTGTATTGTAGTCTATTCGTGCAATATCGCAGTAGCACACCAGTGCCATTCATAACACGACCGGCAAATCTACGAACTTCGTGAGTTAGGATCGGGCAAGGCATGCGTACATGAAGTTAGAATTAGTGAGTTAACGAGTGAAACAAAAACCTTTGTAATGCAGATGTAACTGGAAAGTAATTTCACTAATACAGTTCTTTATGATTAAGTGATAGTGTTTACGGTAAAGTAATCACTTTTGAAAAAAAAAATTCTCTGTCCTTAACTGCACTATATTTCAGAAGACACATTGCAACTGTTATGGTCTCTGTAGAATTGGGAATGAGTTAAGATAAATAGTTCCATATTTCAAAGTCGAATCACAAGTGTAACATTTGAATCAGTGGAAAGTGATTTTTAAAATTAAGTTTTTATATTATTTATGCGCGTAAGAATACGAGTAAACACATTAGAAACATATGCACACGCATACCATTTTCCCAGTTAAACTTGACTAATACATGAATAAAGTGATGAGGTCCATGGCAATGCTGATTTTACGTATGAACGTAAAAATACACCCTAAGCAGGTATTTCAAAAACCGACACGGTGCCACCAACATTGTTAAACGTGGGCAGAAGAAAGTGATGTTTATAATGGAACGTTCCGCCCAACCGTAAGTCCTGATTAAAATATGCTGTCTCCATCCATTCTCACAGCCAGACAAAAATCCCGGATATCAGTAAATATAAAGAGAGAAAGAAAGTACACAGTAATACACTTTTCCTCTCTTTACATATAGGTTCGACACTCAATAAGACGAGATTTAATCTACTTCATTAAAATGTTTTCCATTAAATTAAGAAAATGTTGCCTAATGTTTTGCTTCCTCAGCCCTTCTACTGTGGTTTCAGGGATACCCACCCACGTAAAACACTTGTCCTCATTCATCCGTTTTAAACGTATCCGAATTTTTTTTAGTGAATCTCCTACAATAAAATGTTTATTTTAGGGGACTTCATATCACCCATACATAATAGTATTAAAAAATAAAAGGCGAAACGATCCGGAAAAATTACACCTAACAACAACAAATTGTGCCGCAAGTCAAAGGAAATACAGACGCCATACATGAAGCCGTGCTCACATTAGACAAAGGTAGTTTTATGGATGCCTTCACATTGCCTATAATAGGGACGAAAATCACTGTGGGTTGCCGCCGTTGATTTCCCGACAACAATTTCTAAACGATACGACACAATGCTGTCCACCGTGTGGTGTACCTCGGTTATTGGTATGTCCCAATGTGTTCACTTTTTCACCGCTTGTCGGACAAAAACGGACTCAATCTGCACGTTAGAAGTATCAATTGAAATATGTGTGGTCTATTCTTCCTGTTTCGAAATAAGTTTTGATTTATTGACACTGGAGTTTTAGAGAAAGCTGCAACGCTATTGTTATCAGTAGTATACAGTTTTTTATAATTATATCCTGTTAGATATCGTAAACATCAGTAACGATAGTCCAAATTGGAAAAAAAATTTAACTCCTGAACACTTGTAGCTTTGCAGGCGCCGCGTCATGGATGCTGACAGAAACAAATCGTTTCGTCTTAAAATGGCCAGACACAGATTTTTACACATACCGGCCAGATGTTTGCGTCCGAAGGAAGTATAACACTTGATGCATGTACAGTTATTTACGTCTACATATGTGTGTGCACACATACAATACTCCATATGTAAATATGAATTACTATAGTTATGAGTGCACTTACCCATAAATCGTGTTACTGCATAGCGAGATGGATGTGTTGTGTAATTTTTGTAACTAATTTCACAATTATGAGAGTGTATTGAACGAAGACGTGTTGAAAACAAAACTTCTCAATCTTGTGCTTCAAGATGAAACGTACAGGATAATTATGAACAATGTCGAAGATAATACTTACCGCACATACACGTTTTCCACCGGGAACTCGAGCAAATGCTTGTTTACAAATTCTCTCTCTATGAGAATGCCGTCTTGGTGCCGACAAGTGACGTATGCAATACTACACGTGTACGGGTACATAGGGAGCTGCCGAGAATGCAAGGCTAAGGCCTGGTTTATAAAAATCGTAATAACGCAACACTGGTAAAATCGCAATGACGCAAAATATCAAACTCTGAAATTTTTAGTTAGGTACCTGTTTATAGAAGTCGCAAGGAACTTTTATAAACTGGTGCCTAAAGCCAGGGAATGATTGACAGCGGCCAGACCTGGCTGGCGTTACAGCCCCTCCTCCTCCAGCATGAGGAGCCAACAAATGTAGAGAAAGCGCAAGAATATTCTGGGGATTAGGACCCTCAGCGAAACGCCAGACTTAACGGAATTTCTGGATGACGGCCTACGGCCCTAGAAATACAAGCCACCTGGGGACGGCGGGTTCGTGGTGTGAATGGACGAGAGGGCGTGAAACCCGACGAGTGAAGCCTACTGTGCGTGAGAGTGCTCGGAGAACTCTAGAACATCGCGGACTGGTGGGGCATGGGCATGTAATACGGATTTTTATTGTAAATAGTAGAACTGTCAAATATGGACACACAATTTATAACGGAATATGTTTTCATACACTATCTATTGGAACTGATTTCTAATTATTTAATTACGTTAATTCCTTTAAGGTAATTGTAAATTCGATTGATTGAAGTCAGTAATTGTAAACCGCAAGTGATATGAATTTATTGTGAGATGTTGAGTCGAGAAAATAAAACATATATATATATATATAAATATTAATTGAAATTTTGCTGCGCTATACCAAATGTTTTCAAATTAGTATAATTCAGTAAATCCATTAACAAAGAGTTATCATTAACAAAATAATAGCGGAGAAACAAAGAAACGTAGTTGGTCTGTGCCCTACAAATTGCAAAATTGTTATCACTTATTGCCATACAATTTATAGGAAATTCTACATTTTATAATTTACAGTTTATTCTATTTCACAAACGAGTGCACTTTTCTGACAGCCAGTGTCTAGAGATGTATCATAAATGATATGAACAATATTCCACCTAGAACAACTAAAATCAGCCGATGCACATCACCTTAGCTGCATTAAATATAGCACCTTGAAACATTTTACAGACTAAAAAAGGTAATATACACTACTTCTAGACGCATGTCACCACTAATAACGGCCTCCTTCCAAATTCCTAACCTAATGTTCAACAATTTTCCGCCAACGTGACATCATCGCATAAAGAACTCGTGCTCCTGGCCTCATTACAGTCAGTGTAGAAGATTGGCCGGATGTAGAATGATGCAGGCGCCACACATATGCGACTTCTTGTAGGGGTAGGAACTTCTTGTTTGCTCATACTGATAATTGTAGAGGTATCGGAATGTGGCCAGTTGAGTATGCATGTTGCGGAGCATTGCCATGGGCGCCATTTCGGCTGTGGTATGGTAACAGACACTATGTGTGAAGGTTAGCATGAAGAAAATAGACGAATTGCTGTATTATACCAAGAAAACCAAAACATTTCGTATGGATATAATGACAACAATAATAATTTTTTTTTCATTATGTGTTAACTGTTTGATAATATATTTCAAAACATTCTAAATGAAAACCATTCTTTTTTCGATATTTTAATTTAAGAGTTATGTAAGAAAGGTTACAATCCTGAGCTGATCACCAGACCCTTTTATTTTAATTCTTAGTGCCTTACGGAAGCTTAACGAAGTATCTCGCAAGTGTATGTATTTATTTTCACCATTACATGTACTGTGTGCTAATTTTCAGACAATTTTTACTCCCTTCAGCAAACACACCCTCTGCTTTTATTGTACAGTACTGGCCCACAAAGTTACTATAGAAGGATAAAATATTTTCTCATGTGCAGTTTTACAGGTTCATTCAATATTTNAGTACTGGCCCACAAAGTTACTATAGAAGGATAAAATATTTTCTCATGTGCAGTTTTACAGGTTCATTCAATATTTAGTTGTATTTTTATTCAACGACAAAATAAATTATATATTTTTTCATTTCACATTAAAATACTTTCGAACCAGGCGGCTGCTAATTTTCAATAAGCGAGAAAAATTTAAATTCCAGATTATTTAGGGTCGTTTACTTCTTGTTTACAAACAAACATTTTTTTCGTACGTTCAAAATTCAAGACACGTTTTAAATGCTTCGATATAACTATTTTTAGAATGTATTCAGACTTATTTAAAAACTTTGAAAGACTGAAAATGTTACATCTGATTCAGTACCTTATTTGGTGTTGTCAGATGCATACATGGTATATGCATGTTTATATGCAAATATACGTCCATGTAAATAAATACTGGTATCGCGCACACCTGACAGACATAACAGTACAAATAAGAATACACATACCCCATAAGACTACCTCTTCAAGAAGAGTGAGGTATGCGAATAAAATTAACATGCGATAAAAATACTGCTTCTTCCCGCGCGTTACATAACTGAAGGTCAGCGTCCTCGAGCACGAATTACTTACCAAAGCCTTCCACAAAGTCTTTCTAAATTCCATTTAAAACTTTTAAAACATGTTTAAAAAAAAATGCTGTTTTCTCTAGGCAGTGAAAACGTAACTTAGTTGATTAAAAAGTCACCTGATTTAAATAAAAGTTTAAATTTTCTATCTACAAAAGTTTTGTAAGACTATTTGTTCTATAAACCGTTTACGTAAATAACCGCCTGCTTTTCATATTACGTAAAAGTAAATTACTCAACAAATATGTTAACATACTTGAAAGTAGCAACCTGTTACCTGTTTCTTCGAAACAAAAATTTTATATTACATTTTACATAATTTTTTTAGGCATAACAGCTCTATTTGCACTTCAGCAAATATGTACATTGTAAATTATAAACCATTACTTTAATTACTCATTACTATACCTGAGGCAGAGAAATAATTATTATTTTTTTAAATTAGAGGTAAACAAAAATTTCCAGGAATACTATTTATTTATGAGTTTTTTGTTTGGTGGTGAAGTTGAGGCAGCAGCCTTGTCTTACTTACACACTTTTAAACCCCAATATAAACTTTCGATNTGGTGGTGAAGTTGAGGCAGCAGCCTTGTCTTACTTACACACTTTTAAACCCCAATATAAACTTTCGATTTATAGAGCACAGAGAAAAACAAAGCGTTACGCGCACTTAATGCAATACAAAAGCTCCAGAAATTAGTAGTGATAAATATTTCAGAACCTTATTATAATTATATTTTATTCTTACATTTACAGATTTAAAATATAGAGGTTTATATTTGTATGTTCCAGCTAACACAAGTAATATAGGTTTCTCGCTAAATATCCCTAGCAATTTACAGTGTAACACTTGCAGGTTACATGAATGAATAATTTTTTGTGCATGATTTTGTCCAGTAGGGCGCTATCGTCACTTATACAATCCATCAAATAAAATCATTCTTTGCTACGAAACGTTTTGCGGACAATTTTATGTAAAATGCATATCAAAATATTACTAAAAATCGTATTAACACAACGTTAAAAGTGCTACTGCATCGGCAGATAATTAGAATAAAAAAACCCGGCCGATGTTTTTAAAAACCTTTTAACTACATTTCTATATACGAACATTTTTTTTTGCTAACATTATATCATAACGGAACAAGATATTTGGTGCAAACATTATGCACTAACATCGTGAAAAATAACAGAATTCTTGATAAATTTCCCGGAAATAAACACTGCCAATATAAGTTTCATTATCGAATGAAAACGCATTAGCATTCGTTCCTGTTTGCTCAACAGCAACTTACTTGCCGTTTGACACATTAGAATTTCGGGCAAACACCTAAATCGGTGGATTTAAACAAGTGTACATTTTTATTGCCATAATGTCATATACAAGTAAAAATAGCGAATCTATGTAATCAATAGTGAAAGGTTTACAAAAATGTATTATTGGCTTTTACAATGTGCCCGTCTTCCATACTGGCATGTGTGTTGTCAATTGTCATGCACATGGGCGGAGTACTGCTAACCCAAGACCACAAGAGGAGAAGGTTGGGCCATCTCACCTGTTTCGAGTAAGGGTACGCCGGAGGGTGGCACGTGACGTCACTGCGGCGCAGCGCTCCCCCGAGTCTAGGGCCGCCCGTGTGTCATTTATTGCTNGGGTGGCACGTGACGTCACTGCGGCGCAGCGCTCCCCCGAGTCTAGGGCCGCCCGTGTGTCATTTATTGCTAGTTACCGACGGCAGTTTAACCCAACCTGGGGCCCTATTATTGAAACTATCGGAATTATTCCTTTAGAGGAAAGACGTCATTCCGCTATCGGAATGCCTAGAGCCAATTTGTGAACACTCGATATTGGAATTGTATACAGAAATCGATCCATGGAGTGTCGAAATGAATCCGACAGCTAGGCAGCTGCCGGAATTCCATTCCTCTACAGATTTGTCAATAATGCTTTCTATGATGTAGGAAACTTGAAAATACACTCGCACGTGGTTTAATATAAATATAATTAACAAAGGAGAGTAAAACTGTTACCAAGTATCAAATTATCAAGGCGTTTACATATCTATGAAAAAAATCGTGTGAACAAAGTTAAGTTTGTAGGTGAAAACTGATAGAATTGCTAAGAATTTAAATATTCAACGAAACTGCTGAAACATAAAACACATAATGAAATCATTTTTGCAAGAAAAGCTGTAGTTGTATACATAATAAATTTGTTTTAGACATGCAAACATTAATGAAAAATATTTTCTATTTTACAGCTATAACAAGAATGTTAGCAAAAATTTNTTTGTTTTAGACATGCAAACATTAATGAAAAATATTTTCTATTTTACAGCTATAACAAGAATGTTAGCAAAAATTTTGTAATGGTTTATTTACACAATAAAAATATAAATTGTTATAGTGTTGCTTTTTAATTTGAATTTTATAATTTTTTACAATATGGTTAAGCGTTTTACTGTTGTTTCGTGAATAAAGTTACGATAAAGTAATTAAAATATAAAAGTTCCTTAAATATATTCTTAATTAATACTAAACCTATATCTAGCGCAAGATGAGTCAACTCTTTATNAAATATAAAAGTTCCTTAAATATATTCTTAATTAATACTAAACCTATATCTAGCGCAAGATGAGTCAACTCTTTATCATGATCTTTTTTTTATTGGGAAATATTAGCGTAATTATGCCAATAAAAGTTCTTTTAAGGAAAAAACAAATCTGCATGAAAAATAATAGTCCCTTTGGATTACCAATGTATGACTCCATTATTTATAATATCCCAGTTAATAGTTTCGTCGCCACTGGAGTTAGTCAATTTTTTTTAAGGTAGTTGCAATTACTTATCCGAGATTATCTTCAATAAATAAATAAAATATATATTAACGTATTTTAAAGCAAATTTTCCTACTACTACATATTTAACGTGGTTGGTTCAGCTTCGCTGACGACACACAAAATGCAACGATGCCAAGTTGTTAAATCGATTCTTCAAAAATCCTCTACATTTGATTTCGACAGTTACTAGTCGTCTCAAAAATCCATATTTTGGCACCGGTACACTCGTTACCGGAATGGAAGTATCGGAACAATTTGCTAGGGAATTTATTCCGATAGTTAAAAAAAATTGTGGCCCTGTTTTGTTATCAACACATAATTATACCTGAGCATTTTTACGTTATTTAGAATGCTGCTTGTATTTANTTGTGGCCCTGTTTTGTTATCAACACATAATTATACCTGAGCATTTTTACGTTATTTAGAATGCTGCTTGTATTTCAAATGCCATATCCATGTTGCAAATATTTGCGGTATTACGCTCGTACAAACAGGAAATTCTCTAGTTTATCGTTACTGTGAACCTCAATCACACATTAAAGCTGATTTTTTTAAGTGTCTTGTCGTTGTCGTGGATGTGACTATACATGCCCACAGATTTGTGTATATATAATTTGAGTATATTGGTTTTATTAGGCCTGACTAATATTTATCTGTTATCTTCAGCTTATTCCAGGAGGATATTCTGCAGAATGATTCCATGAGCATGAAACGCGATGTTCATCTCACTTTTTCTTCCATAAGCTAATTAAGATTTAATTTTTATATAAATCTCTTTCGTGACAGCAATATAAATATATCAAAGAAAAGAATATGTTTGATATCTGTTGCGAAACAGTAGCTGTACCAACATGCGAAAGAGTATTAGATACAAATTTTACCCTTAACTGCGGTCTCGACTGGCCAGTCGCTGCGCCATAGTGACGTCAGCACGCAGCACTCAATGTACCGTTACTCAAACAGGCTCGCTCGGAACAATCTCCCTTTGCTATAGTCGGTTCACGACTGGAAGAAACTTTTGAAAATCAACCTTTGAAAAAACACCCTAGCCGTTAGCTACATGCATATAACATTACAAACAGCGGCGAGCGCGGATACAGTTATGCCGTTAGGTTGCCAGCACAAAGAGAGGAAATAGTTCTAAAGTTTTAACGTAATTGTTAATTTATCGCTTACAAATGGGTTTCGAAAAGACTTGTATCTTATTATGCCAATTATTAATGACGTGATGCTAACGTACTTTGATTTCAATGTTTCTTGCAT